>PVKZ01003144.1:0-154883 GCA_004027375.1 Macroglossus sobrinus
AGAAAGAAAGAAAGAAAGAAAGAAAGAAAGAAAGAAAGAAAGAAAGAAAGAAAGAAAGAAAGAAAGAAAGAGCTCAGTTTATATCAGCCATGAACTTAAAATCTTAAAATGATCCCTTCTCCCATTCCCCTGATTGTGACTAGGAGCCAGAATGCTCACTTTCTTTAAGTTCGCAAACCCCTTATGCCAGGTCAGTTACAGCCTCTTCTTTATTATCCTCTATTTTTTCTCAATTCTCCATTGTTCTACTGTTACTTTCTTCTTCATCTTTTTCATCATAACCTCATAATTTTTGCTCACCTCCACTTAAAGTAATGACTCCTCCCCGCAAATGCACACATATCTTTTAGCTCTTTTTCTATATGGCCATCCACAGTCATCACTAGCCCACTTGCAACTTTTCAATTACTTTGTATTTTTATTGAATAGCTAAGCCTTTCCTCATGACCAATGAATGACTCCTTCCATAACCTGGTTTCTGCTTAATTTTCCAAATACATGTGCTGCTACTTTCTGATCATAGTTGTTTTCTCCAACAATTCACAATAATAATAAATACTTTAAGCAAGGTCAGCTTTATTAAACTTCCCGGACTTTGCACATACTTTTCCTCTGTTCCTTCCCTTGTCCCCTTAAATTGATTTTCATCTTCATTTTTCAAGGATCAACTTAGATGTCATTTTTCCTCAGAATCCTTTCTTGTCACCCTCAACAAAGCCACCCCTCTCTCATTTCCTTGTTCCCACACATACTTCATTACGACACTTGTCAAAATGTGCTATTTCTCTAAACAGCAGCTCCCTCTCTCCTGTCGCTTTGTAAAATTGGTTTTTATCAGAAGGTCTGACACCTGGTACATACTCAATAATTTCTATTTTATAAATTGTACTGAAATTAGTAAAACAAAATAAGTACTTGAAAATTAAAAATAAAAAAGTAGAGTGCTGTTCTGTTAAGAGTACTTTGCTTATACTGAAGCAGTTGAAAGGGAGATAACAATAATAATAATAGTATTATCAAAAGCTAACACTAGTAATAGTAATGAAAATGTTCAACACTTTCTATGTACCAGATAATATACAGATTTTCCAGAGTAGGAGGCAGGGGACATGAATTATCATATTTGATTTTGACAACAGATAAAGTAACTGAAACTTAAGAGAGTTTAAAAAAAAAGCATGTTCAGAATCAAATAGTGGTAAAGCTGAAATTCAGGCCATGCCTGTCTAATTCCAGACAGTCCATTTCATTATCCATTAATTATTCCAACTCCCTAATTTCCTTTTTCCAATATTAGTTAAATTATATTTTCATTGAACAGCTCATATTTTATTGAAATACCAAATAACAAGTTATTTGGGATTTGTTTAGATCCAGAACATTTATCTCTGTAAAGGCATGCTCTTTGCCTGTAGATTTTCTTTAAAAAAAAAACAAAAACAAAAACAAAAACAAAACAAAAAACCTAAATACTTTGAAAAGAGACTAACTGCAATGAAGCTTTCATTTGAAGCATTTTAAAGAATCACATATTACACACACACATCAAACAGATTTTTAGATAATACCAGCTACTTTCCCCAAAGCAATATTCATCAATTTCTCTAGCTATTCAATACAATTATGGAGATTTGAGATACACAGTAGCTATTGATTCAGTCTCTTACATAAAGACCATTTAAAAATAAGAACTTGTGGAAATAATTTTGAGTGAAATAATTTGCATAAAAAATTCTGGCATATAACTTGAGTTTGGCCTTAAAAGAAGCCATAAAACATAATAAATTAATGAGGCAACTATTTTTAATAACTTTTAATAAGACTCTTCTCTTTGTGATAATCAAAATAATTAGAATGTCTATTATTCCTTTGGAATCTCACTATAGAACTCATGGCTAAATAAAGGAATTCAGTGTTTTAACAAAGTGATTAGCATTTATATTATTACAGGGGCAACATATTAAACATTATGTCCTACAAATTAGAATCAGAGCTATAGAGGATAGCATTTCTACTACTATGCTAGAAATTTGTGTAAGCTCACTTACCATGAAAAGAAATTAACTCTGGAGTTCATCAGACTGGACCTATGGAATAAGAAAAACAAAGGAAATACAAACAAAAATGAGATGAGAGTGCTTTTTAAAATTAAATAGTATCAAAATGAACTTGCTCTAATCAGTTCTAGCCACATGTTAGGCAGAGATCCCTCAGAATGGCCCCAGAACATAGCTCCATGGGGCCAGCCTCATGCTCTTGTTTCTGTCCTGGGGAAACTTAGACTATTAGCAAACTTAAGAGTAGAAAGAAAAATATCAGACTTCCAGTTCTATATTGGTTTCTACATCAAAATTATTTTTTTTTTAAAAAAAACCTCTCACACTTAAAAAATAATGGGTTGTTAAAAAATCAATTAACCTGATTATTATTGAATTAAATATTTTTTTAAAAAACTTTCTGTGAATAAATTAACTCAGTTTGAGTGATGCGGTATACAACTTCCATCAGTAAAATGACGGATGCGCATTTCTATGGCATCACTGTTTTGTTCTGTTTTGATTTTTTAATGCATTAGAAACACTTACAAATCTCTCTATAAAGTACCTCAGTAGCTTTCCCCGACTCTTTTCATCATTGAGTCATTAGAAAAAGCTCCAGCCTGTTCTTCTCCCTCTGCATTTAACCAATTCAGATGTAAAGAGGAGGTGCATAGGCAAGAATGGGCAAGGGTCAAGGTCATTGACTAAAACATGATATCAGAGTCATGGTCTATCTTTCTTTCAGGGTTCCATTCTCTGGGTCTATCTTTCAGCTCTCCCACATGCAGTAAACATTAAGAGATCCTTGACCTCCTGTGCTAGATTCATGACAAAATTTTTTCCCCAAAAATCATTCTACATTTTTTTAAGTCACTTTTTATTTTCGAATAATTTTAGACTCACAAAATGTTGCAAAAATATTAGAGAGAGTTTCTGTGTATTCTTTACCTGGTTTCCCCAATGAAAACATCTCAGATATCAGAGCACATTATAGAAACCAGGAAAATGACATTGGTGCAATTATATTAACTAAACTATCGAGTTCACAATAATTTACGTGCACGTTTTTTTAGGTGAGATGCAGAGTTTTATAAAATTTTATCACAAGACAGAATCCTATAATTACTGCTACTATCAAAATACTTATATATTCCATATCCATCATGACAAAGAAATATTCTCTAGTTACCCCTCATTAGTCAAATCATCCATCCCTCAACCCTAACCTTAGCAACCATTGATGTGATATCATTTTTCTTTCTTCTCTCTTCATTTTTTTCTTTTTTCTTTTATTCTAGTCAGACCACCATAATATTTTCCTGGGCTATTAAAATTGCTTTCCATTGCCTTTCATCTTGTCTTCCACTAATCTAATTCCTATGATACAGTGAGATAAAATCATTTAAAGTACATGTGATAATGTCATAACTCTGTTTTGGACCTTATCTGAGTGATAACTTTAATACTTTCAGAATAAATTCAGGATTCCATATGTCTTCTAGGTTCCTTCCTGTCATAGCATTCATCAAACCCAATATTCTAAGAGCCTGTTTATCTGAATGTATACTTCATTATGCTGTAAATCTTAAGGGTGAGACTGTGGCTAGCCTGTTCATAATTTCATACATTAAAGTCTAGTTCAGTGACTAAAACATAGAAAGTGATTAATAAATGTTTATTGAGTGCATTAATGAGAGAAAAATTTACTTTAGATCATAAGTAGAACCAAGAAACATGACAGCAACAAAGCATGGACAAACATATAGGGTCAAAGCACCCTATAGGATGGATAATGGGGGACAAAGTTAAAATGTTTTCTATTGCTATGTTTTTCCATATGCTAGTATTCATTATATATAGTAAAATTCCCTTATAAAAGTATCTCTATTATTCACACTCTGTATCACCATCTCAAATGCTGAGTAAATCATATGTCGCACAGTAAAAAAAAATATATCATTAAACTATTTTCTATTATGAAGGAACACCCTCAGTAAAGCTTAATTTCTTAAATGCAGTTGTAATGGCACCACACATGTGCCTGGTTAGAGCAAAATGAAACCCATATACCCCTAAATTTGTGAAAACAGTCCTTATCCTCAATATGAGTCAATAAAGTTAGAAAGCCTTTCACTTCAGAATACAAAACACTCCATTGCATATTTTACATTCCACATTTCTACATAAACTTATTACATATGCGTATAACATGGCTGTTGCGTTGTGACATTGGCAAATGCTTTTAAATCTTCTAAATGTTTTTTTTTTTTTTAATGTGTGAAATGTGTTTTTTTCAAGGATGTGAAAGTGAACTGAGGCCAAGTGGCAATGGGAGTGTTGGCTATAAATCTACTCAATATGTAAACATATGCATATTAAATTTTTCTTCACTAGGCCAACTATAAAATATCTACCTTGTTATATGTGTTATTTCTACTGTGCAAAGTTCACACTACTAAGAGAACAATAACTTTTGCATTCATATTTTATTCTGTGACATGCAAAAGTTAGTTTAGTTTTTTCTAAAACATAAAATTAGACTTTTGAGAATACTATATTGCCTCAGATTAAGAGCTTATTGTATAAAGAATAAAGTTTAGCATGTTATGTTAATTATAAATGTACTTTGTTTTCCAACATGCTTATAGTATACCAACTTTATTGTTCCTTTGATCTTCTGAATGAATGTACTAGATATGACAATTTTCCAAAATTTTAATGTAAAATTATCTATTTGCATGTTATATATTATGTATACACTGTTCATTATACATATGTATATAAAATGTTGAAATTTATAATATTTAATCATTTAGTAGATAAATGTCTACTGCCATAATTATTTGCCACTTGACTCCTTATAAAAAGAAGGAAAAAGGCTCTTATTTCAGTTAAGCAGGTCTCAAAGAAGATGTCTCTTCTTAAATAAGTAAAAGGATAAAAAATCAGTGAGACAGCACTGTCCTTTGGAGAATGGACCTTGCCTTTAGGTTTCTGTAATCTACAACTGATTTAATAAGATTTACTCTTTTTATGATTTATGAAACACTACTTATAGTTGAGAAATAATTCAGCATTATTCTGGACAGGATATGAAGAATGAATCTTTTTAGCCTTTAAAAGTGGCTTATTCTGCTATTCTTTTAGGCAAAGAAATAAGACTGCTAATCTTATACACCATTCCCCTGCAGATGGTACTGGTCAGATCTAGTTCCTTTAAATGAAAATGTGAATTTTATACCTTTATTACAGTAAAAAAATTGCTCTGCTGCTTATAAAACAGTATATGTTCTCAGTAAATGGCAAACTGTTTGACTTCACTCTGGACTGCAGTACTTGACAGAAGTATTTTTTTCATAGTTGGCTATGAAAAAATAAGAAAAACTCGAAATGCGTAAATTGTAGCAGATGCTTCCTTAACTTACCCTAGTGAAATAATTTTGATGGGTGGTTATGAATTTGTAAGTAATGTTTACTTCTGAAATGCCATAATTGCTTTTGGAACCATTTGAGGCATTTTGAATTGTATCTGATTTTATTGTAATATGAAATTGTATTGTCGTTTTATGAAGTGGCATCTTTTTGATGCATGTAAGTTCTGGCTACATTTGTTATCCATCATGAGGAAACCAGATAAGTAAATATTACAACTATAACTGAAATGCTTCTTTTTTACGTGAATAAATGAAAGCCATTTTGAATCTGAAGGCAGAAACACGCTATCTGGAGATTGACAAACTGCATATTTGTTTGGTGTCTGGCTTCTACATTGTGTCTAAGAGAAATGTCTGTCTCTTGTATGACAGAGCCTCTGAGGATGCAGGTACTCTCTCCTTGGTGGAGGTAGAAGAGGTCAAGTGAATATACCTTAAAGTAAAAGAACCCTTGTCTATTTATTTACTGTTGAATAAAATAAGACCACACAGTCTGTCCATCTGAAATGCTGTGGCTTATCTATGTTGCTACAAACCCAAGTCCCTCTTAGTTTTCTAATTCTTTCCATAAACATTTATTGAGCACATAACTTTATGCAAAATATCATTAAGAATTAGATTGTTGTTAAGATCCTTTGAGCACTCACAACTTTTAATTATGTAATTAATCTGCCTTTAACATAATCCCCAAACATTGATCATATTGAGTAATATTTTTTCATATGTCGTTTAACCTAAAAATGAATGACCTGATTTCTGATTGGCTAAGCAGTACAAATACTCTTTGAAGAACTACCTACCTCATGGAAAACTAGTCAAGCAATTCAAAAGAACAACCAGATCCTAATCTGATGTGTACTGGAAGTTAAGAGATTTTCTAGGAAGAAAACATCAAAAATAATAATGGCATAAAGATTATATCCAGTAGAATGATTTTCTGTTGTTGAGGATTGTTTAGATGATATATGAACACACATTTAACAATTCAGACATTTTTGTTGGTCAGATAAGACAACAAAAATGGTAGGTGATTGTATACAAGGATATTAGAATGAAGGTAACAAGTTTGAAGACAGAGACACCATGTATACCAATGCTTCTCAAACATGCATATGGACCTGAAACTTCTGGGGAATCCTGATAAAATCCAAACTCTGATTCAGAATTTCTAGAGTAGGAACCAAAAGTCTGCATTTCTAGCAAGCTCCTATGTGATGCCAAAGATACTGGTCCATTGACCACACTTAGAGAAGGTAAGAGAACGTTACAAATAACTTAAGATCTACTATATAGCATCTTCACCAACCCTGTGAGTAGGGCAAAACAATGATATAATAAGTAAAATTGACAAAGTAGAAACTGTGTCCCATTTTCTTTACACAGTTCATCTCTGTGTACTGATGACAATATGAGATTTCTGTCTTCAAATGCAATGGCGGTATCATTTTACTTTCTCTTAGGCATGCCTTTATTCATTCATTCAAAAACAGAAGATAAAAAAAAGTCATTGCCATTTTTAAAAGAGGGATCGAAGAAGTTATTACAAGCGATAGACTAGTAAGAGTAATCTAACTTCCAGACACATTCTAAAATAATTATTAAAGAGCTGGCTTGTAAGTACCTAATATAAGGCGATCGCAAAAGCAAAACCTCTTGAATATTTACTGCACATAAGTCATATTCCAATAACCTAGTTTTTCTGGCAGTAGACAAAGCAGGTTTAGATTTCTCAAGACATGTAACAGTCTCCCTCATTGAATTTAAGGACAAAATGTAAAAATATAAATTAGATAGAAGGAAATTTGCTTTACCATTTATTACTTGAAAAGCCATATCAAAATGTGTTGGTTAATTGATTGAGGTGTATTGGGTAGAAGTGCGTTGCTTCTTTTTATTTAACATTCTATTAATGTATTAAATAATTAAAATAAAGAAAACAGTGGCATCCACACTTTATATAGCATTGAACTGCATAAGATGACAAAAATACCAACAAGCTGAAGAGGCAAGTCATATATAGAACCTATGTAAGCACCAATAAATGCTTTTGTCTAACCGTCCTTATTTTAAAGTCAACAATAAAGTTTCAATATATTAACTCATAAAGCCAAATAAATAGTTTCTTGAGTGGTGGGGAAGTGTAAGAATCTCAGAGGGGTCTCTGTCTTTTAGAAATTAAAAATCATTCTTTATGCAGTCTAAAATATGGAGAGAGAGGAGAGAGTTGAGAAGTGTTTAATTAAAGAGATGGGCTAGAGTTTGTCCATGTGCAGGTATTGCTGGACAGATGGACAAAATGGACAAGTGACAGTGCTTGTTTAGATTATTTTAAATTGAAAGAAATAATACAATGAAGAAATGTGTAGAATCAAAAATGTACACGGCCTATAAAAACATACAAAGACTATTCATAAAGAGGTGCAAAGGCTGGAGTACAGTGAAACTAAACATGGCAACTTGAAAATTATAATATTATCTTATGTTTAATTTCACTTTATAGATCCTCAATTTCATTCCTCTTCATTGACAATTTTCAAAATACAGTTAATATAAACTTTTAAAAAACATATAATATAAATCTTTAATAAAAGAATGAGAATATAGGTGAATTAATGGCACAGGATAATTTTTTTCTTCTTGAGGAGGTACCAGTTACACAGTGAAACAGGATTCTTGGGAACTTCGGTCTCAGGGTCAAGGGCAAGGAAATGGAGTCCAGGAACCCCTTGCCTCACAGTCCTGCAGACCTGGAGACCTTCATCCCACTGGATATACTTGCCTGCCTGAGCTTTTCGACTTAAAATTTCTTTCCATATCCTCATTGGTTCCTTCTTGGCTCTCCTTAGTTAAATGCTTGACTATAACACAAACTAGATTAGAAGAACGGTGAATGTGTGTGTATGTGTGTCTGCTGAGTGAAGTACAGCCTCAAAATCACAGATGGCACATTAGAAAAGAGAAATATAGTAAAATGAGTAAAATATATTCTCATTCACAATTTCCTAGAGGCCTCTTGGCTGTTAATTGAAACTTTTGTCTACTTTATTGAACAATAAAAGTGGCAGCAACTACTCCCAGGTGTCCTTCAGTATTAAAACGAGGATAAAGGGTTCCTAGCAAAGATGACAGAAATTAATGCGGTGAGCCCAGCTATCAAACATTCTGATATGTGAATTGCCTGATATTTCTATAATGCTGTCTTATGATTGGAAATGTTATTGCTTCTATTGAATCAATAGAAAATGTTAAACCTCCACAGAACCCCAATTACAAACTAAAGCTGGAAGGTTAACATCTGGGAGCAGCAGAGATAGAAACAATCTCTATTGTCATACCTTCTTGACAAGTAAATGTCAGAAACATAACGCCTTTGCCTGGTCTCAGCACGAAGCACATGTAAAAGAGTGATTGTAAGGCTGCCTCAAGTCAAATCACCTGTCATCTCAGCTTTGACATGGAATTACTTTTGTTTTATGCATCTATTAACCTTGAACTATCAGCATTTGTTTTAATGTTCCAGGCTGAAGTGACCTAAATGCTCTTCTCTCATGCAGAAGAAATCTGTGAGAGGAGAGAGTGTGTGGCCTGAGTTGTGGCTGGTCTTTATGGAAAGGCAGAGTGATTGAGACCAGGAGGACCACCTCTCTCCTAAATGGCAATGCTCTGCTTCGAAGTCCACCATTAGAAGGGCATTCTTTTGTGTTTTAAACAGTTGCCCTTTCCCTAAGAGTCTCCTGTGAAAATATAAAGATCACACATCATGGAGAGAATCCTATATAATAATCGATGACACAGTTATCACATAATCTATTTAGAAGTCCTTGGCATCATCAGTAGAGGAGAGGCAGAGGAAAAAGATGACTTCTGGTTTTAACTATGGTATATAAGGCAGAGAGAAATTAAGTAACTTGACTTTGACTTGGATCCTGATGTCTTCCCATTTTGCCTCACTTTTCACTCTTGCTAAACCTTGTTAAATGCTCTACATCTTTTGTATTACCTTGGTTATTACCATTTAAAGAATTTGTATCTCAGTTTGCTTTTAACATTATACTAGTAAGAAAAGTTGGGCAGTTCTGTGACTGGCTCCCCACTTTCTATTCTGTTCTGGTGCTGTGTGTGTGTGTGTGTGTGTGTGTGTGTGTGTGTTTCCTAAATCCTGAGGCAACTTCAGTTTCATCTGACTCATTGTCTCAAGTTATGAAGTAATTATTTTTCTTGTAATTTTTATCCAGCATGAAGTATCTGAATCTGGGCTCTAGAAATACTACTTTGCCTTTTATCCAATAAGCCAAGTACCCCAAAGCATATTTTGGACATAATTTGCTCAAAGTTTGTCAGGGATACACTTGTTCTTTTTTGAGTTCCAACTTTTTTACTTGGACTTCCAGGCTGGATGCAACCTTGTTTTCCTAGGGATAGAGTAACTCGGTAGAAGGTTTTATCTGAACTAAAGTCTATTTTTGACACATGAACTCTTTATAACAATCAGAAAACTTCAGAGTCTCTTTGCAGTCTCATTAACCTTTCCTTAAATCCAATTGTCTGCCTCTGTAAAATCTTGAATTCTCAACTCATCTGCAAAAAGAGGTGATTAACATACTTTGCATTTACTGGTTCAGGATCCCAGTTCTATTCAGTCCTTTTCTTCAGGACTCACAGTGGAAGCTTCCTAGTTCCCACCAACCACGAACTCAGAGTCCTGGGTGCACGTAATCATTCTCTTACATAGCAAGCATTTATATAGCACGTGCTATGTACCAGCCACTGCTATCAGCATTTAACACCTTTATGTTATGGACTTTCCACAATATTTTACGATATAGAGTCTTATAGTCCCCATTTTATAGATGAAAACAACTGAAGCACAGAGATGGAAAGCTCAGAGTCTTAGAGTTCATAAGTAGCAGCAGCTATAATTGAACTCAGTCTTCTCCAAAACCTATGATTTTAATACCCTATTACACAATCACCCTGCTAGTCATCTAAAGAGGTACAAGTTAAAAAAAAAAAAGGAGGAGAAGAAGAAGAAGAAAGCATTATTGAACATCTATTATAAACTAGGCACTGCAAGAACTTTATATAAATATTTTATTTAATGCTCACAAAAATCCTATTTTACAAAGACCTATCTTACACAGTTACAAAACTCTGATTTCGAAGTTCAAGTTCTTTTCAATCTAGGTGAAGAGGCAATATATTAATATAGATAAAAATATAACACTTGATGGTTTAGTCATTAGTAATGCTGTGTTATAGAAATTATGTGCTAAAGTAATTTAGGTTTTTCATTCTAAAAACTGGAAGATCAAGCAAAGCCATATAGCTTTTCCCAGTGAGTCCTGGACAACAAGACAAATGTTCCTGCTAACTCTGTAGGACGTTTTCCTGTAACCTTTTCCCTTTCCAGGGTCATATCATCGCTTCATTTTAATAAGCCTCTATTGCTAAGAGTGACTAATTTTATAGCAGGGATGAGCACTGCACAGACAGATAAGGAAGTTTTTAAGACAATAGCTTTGAAAAAACATAGCATCTCAAAGTCAAATTAGATGTGTATTTAGTAAGCTCAACTTTATAAAAACAGATTTCAGTGTTCATGGTATGGCTATACAGTTTAGTCTTGATTGTCCTATAACCAGACCCCACACTTACAGCTCTTTCTTTTCTTTGTGAGAACACCAGATTTTGTAAACTGTTTCAGATTTGTTCAATTTTTAAAGCAAGGTGGCTGACACCAACCTCTGTTGAACCACAGCAACATAAAAATCAAATTGTAGTAATTTGTTTCCTATGAGCAACTATAAAAATACTATCAGTCTGGAAAAGTACTGTCTTGGTGAAATAATGGCTGTGGCCCAGAAATAAGTAGCATTCCTTTGGCAAAATTCTTCTCAAAGTTAGTAAAAGTTACATTGAAGGAAACTAGAGAATTAGATCTGATCATGATAATATTTTTCTGTTCCAAGCCAGAGGATATTTAGGAAGATGTATACTGAAAGAGTGATTGGATGAGTGTATCACCAGATAAAGTTATTTTAACACATGACGACAGGGCGAAATGTAAAAAGACATAGTGTTACATCACAAAGTTCTAATTCACATTTATGTTGGCAGTCTTGCAAACCAAATTGTTTATATTATTTGTTATATTCATGGGTCTTAGGATCAAAGAACTCTTGTAGGCAAGTTTATGAAAACCCAGAATTCCAATCAGTCTGAGGAGAAATATTTCCTGAAACAAGAGCATTGCTCATTTACATTCTCTCTTCTATTTAATTCAAAAAGAACACTGATGATTGTGAGGTATTGTCAAATGATTGAGTTGAAATCCATCAAATTTATGTTAAACTTGTATAAAATATATGCAAGTAAGTTGTATAAAATATATATACATATGCACATATATGCATATATGTGTGTATATGTGTGTATATGTATGTATAGATAGATATAGACAGACAGATGGATGGACAGACAGACACAAATAGAGGTAGACAGATGAAGAGATAGAGACTCAATCAGTGACTTTACTGACATATGTCTAGCATGTTACAAGGCTCAGTGGGATAGGAAATATAGGAAAGTTAACCACTTAAACTCAACTCCCTACGAAACTTGCTTTTTAATTAGGAGACAATTCCATGCACATGAAACAATCAGAAAACATTACAAAATAATACATAGCTACATAATACATTTAGTGGCACAGATTTATTATTTTAGAAATTCATTAAAAGTGGCTGCTCTAAAACCTTGGAAAAAAGAAAGAGCTATATGGCATAAAAAGTAATTACATAAAAAGTAATTACTTTTATGTAATTGATTCATTTATTTAATAAGACAATATTTATTAGTAACTACTGCAAAAGGTGATGAAGATTAAAATAATGAACACAGCACAATCTCTTCTCTCAGAGAGCTCACAATGTAGTGAAGGAGAAAGACAAGAAAAAAGCATTCAGTGTTCGATATATTTATATTGTCATAAGCACAGATTGCTGTATGTATCATTCAATTTATAAACAAACTTTCTACCAGCTATATCTGCTCTCTGTGTAGACATTGTTTACAAAAAAAAAAAAGCAACAACAATAAAAGAATACAATAAAATGAAGACCCAGGAGGATAGGAAATGTGCAGTGTCACTTCAACTGAGACCTCCAGCCTTCATGGAATGACTTCATGCAAAAGATTTAGGGAAGAATAAACTTCTGTATCACAAGCAACAAAAAGAACAAAAATAATTCTTAAAGTAATGCCTTGTCATCAAGATATGACATGTTGGGCACAGCAATATAACACCCAAGCATTGAGTGATTGGATAAATAAATAAATAAATAAATAAATAAATAAATAAATAAATAAATATGGAATAATGCTATAGTGCCTCTCTCCTTAAAGACAAAGCCTCATTAATAGTTAATATTACTAAGGTTCATTCCTTAATAAGTTATGCATTGCTTTTTTTTTTTTTACCTTTCATTTTTAATCTTTTATACTGTAATTTACACATCTTATTTGTTTATTGTTGTTTCCTCTAAGTAAGCACTTTGAGGACAAGTTTGATTTTATACCATTTGGAATCATATTCAGGCCATAAAATAAAACAATGCATATAATAATGGCAAACCATCTCCTAAGGAAACACATAAAAATACTTTCATATATCAAAGATTAAGATCGACATAGGTATGAAACCCATTTTCACCAAGCACAAAACTATGACTGTGGCTAAGAGATGATATAAACCTCATTTTTTTTCATGTTAAATGAGGAATATAATAGCTACCCAATAAAGATTTTATTAGTATTATTTAGAAGTACGTCTGTAAAAAGCCAAGATAAAAAGTTTTGCCCAATTAATGCCAGACCTCTTTTTTTCAGTATCCCACAGACTCATACACATATGCAACAAAAGAGACGTCAAAATCAGTGTCACCACCTATTGACACATATGCTGTGTAATGCTCAGTTTAGGGGTGTGATACACCTAGTACACAAACTGAGATGCCCTCTGGAATTGTGAAAAGCAATAGCTCCAAATAGGGTTTGCCGGATTCTAAATTATCAAAATTATTAATGGTCTTTATTCTATTTAAATGTCAGAACTGGGGTTTGGTCTAGTAATATAAATAAATATCAATCTGGCACATTTTCATTTATATATGGTCCATAGATGGTAAATTATATACCATGTGTAATATTAATGTACTCAAGTAATTTAGAACAAAACATCCATTTTAATGGTTCTAAATGTGGCCAATCTTTAATAAATTCCTTTCTGTTCTATCCCTTTGGCAATTACATAAAAACAATTTCTCTGCACTTTATCTTTTAGTATATTCTCATTATTCTTAAACATATGTTAGATGTATTCTTTTCTCTATACTTTTATATGTGCCACTCTCCTGACTGGTATATTCTCCCATGTTGTCTCTGCTTTTCTGAACTCCTTTGGCTTTCAAATACCAGCTCATTTCCAAATTCCAGTCTTATAGGGGTACCTTCTTCCTTCTGCCCCCACAAAGCTGGTCTTTCCCTGGGCAGTTTTAGAAGTCAACATCATTTTTATTTAGTACTTAAAAACTCAAGGTAGCCCATTTGTTATTTTTTTAATATATATTTGGTTATCTAATTTTACTTGTTTTGACCTGCTTTAAAACATGGAACACAAATACGGTTAGAGCACTCTAATATTTCTAATTAATATTTTATTTCTCTCAAGAGTTCCTAAAAGGGATTTTCCCCCTTTTGGAGACTTAGCCACTCTGCCTCCCCATAACCTAAGCCTTGGGGTAGAGAAGGGAATAAGTCTAGTAAGACTACCTCTAACATAGCTTATTGCCATCACATAATGTGACTGTTAAAGAGTGACCATTTACAGCTGGGTCTTGGATCAATATCTCCCTGAATGTTTTAGATTCCTATATAGGCAGTGGGATTCTTTAAGAAAAAAGAACTTCATTCCTTCAGGACTAAGTTCCGTTAATAAGGTACCATAGTTGGAGTCCTTGTATATTACATGCAGTTGTAACCCTATTCTGTTCTATTACAAGATGGTCACAAAATAATGGATCGCTCTTAATTACTCTGCTTGACTATCAAAGGGACTGGCTCAAAGGTAACTTCCAGTTTCAGACACTTGCCTGACTGGAACTAGCTCTCCTCCCAGTCTCTCCTACAGCTTTATCTTAAACCTATATCTAGAATTAACCATTTTGTTTTCAGGGAAATTTACATCAGAGAGTTCCATTGTCTTTTTCTTCTCCTGAACTTTGGGAAATGTCATTCTGCTCACTGGCTAGGTCTACTTCAAATCTTGGGCAGTAGGAGTCAACATTCTCCACTTCTAGAAGACCTTTGGGAAAATGAAATTCTTTAAGTAACATTATTTCATCTTTTTTGAAAGTGTCAGTTTCTTTCATTTACCATTAGTCTCAGAGAGTGACAACCTTGGTGGAGTCACAAAACTTTCTGTTAAGACATTTTTAAACAGTGGAAGCCTACTCATTCTAAAGTAAAAAATCTGATTACTCACAAAATCTTTCCTTAGGCATAGAATATCAGCTTCTCCACATTAAAATAAAAGCAAAAAGAGAACTGAAAAATAAAAACAAGAAAAGAAAAATATATATATCCAGCCTATATAACAAAAGGCATGTATCCTTTGTATTTCTAGAAACTAGTACAGAAATTTTCACATAATACTCTACTATTAGAATATCAAAGCATTGATCATTAAAATTAGGTATGGAAGGAAACTTAAAGACAGATAATTTGAAATGAGACTTGAATTGTGAAGCCCAAGGTCATCACACTAGTTTGTGTCAATGTCGCAAAAATATTTGATTATAATAATATCTAGTTTATACACGATTTGATAAACTGTGAAGAAACCTTAAGGATGAGTGCCTTGACATCAACTCTTCTTAACTTTCCCATAGTAGTTTAACCAAGTATATTCATAGTAGACATACAGTGATTATTTCACAAATTTATGTTAAAAGAATGGAGAAAAAAATTTAATCTCATATATTGTTCTATTCCTTCCTATACAATTTCTACATGTCATCTTGAAGATATGGATTGAGCTTAATAAGAAATATTATGACTTGATTATAGAAATCAGACTGTTAAATGATTTCTTACTCTTTGAATATTGAGATAAAGTGAAAACACTAGTTGTAAGCAGAAAAAATATGACATCTAAAATGTATTTTTTTATTTATTATTGTCACATTTATTGCCATTTCAATGAATGTAATTATTTTTAGATAGCTTATACCATTTCTATAGGCATCATTGTTGAATTGCAGGGAAAATAGCTAGCATTATTCAAGAATGGTTCTGGGTATAAATGAAGTTAGGAAAAATATGCCATTGGTCATCTTTCAATATTGCCTTTTCATATTTGTTTAATCCTGCCAGAAATATCCCTTTGTCAACACCTAGTGCCTGTTTAGTGCTTATTGGCTGCCTGAAAACTAGTTCGGCACTCAGTAATACCATTCACCTGAAATAGATCTCTTCCCCGTGGGGCATCTGAGGTGAGGTTCACAGCAGTGTGTGAATGAACCTGAGGCTAAAACAAACCACCTGTCCCACTGGCCTGCCAAACCAGAAATTGGACATTCAGGAGTTTTCTCTATTGAAAACTTTTATTATATGTATGTATATATATTTGTCTCCAGATTTTTTATTTTTTTTAATTTTATTTTATTATAGGGGTAAGTACATCTATGTTCCAGTGGTTTTAAACTTTAAAAACTACCAAAACTGTGCTCACTCTGAAAACATGAATTGTAGTCCTATGATTGAAAGCAACCAAGGTTTATAGTAACTTTAAGGGCTATTAAGCAAGTTCCTCTATGAATCCAGAGAGTGCATTGTATAAGCATTTAGAATGTGCTGATGATAAAGGGATTCATAAAAGTTGTTATGCTGATTTTATGTTGATGGATGTTTGAATATAAGGTGAGTTATTAACCAGAGGCAAGTGAAACTAATGTTTAAGTGTTATGATATATGTGTAATTGAAAGTGAATTTTCTTGGCAAAATGGGGAGCACAGTGAAAGAAAAAATGAGTGACTTCAAATAAAGATAATAACACAGATAAATCCATTTGCAATGCCAGTACAAGTAGCCAAGTTTCACATAAAGCCAAGAATTTAATACTTAAAGAAATTTATTTGAAGTGCCACATAGATTTGTTATATGTTTGGTAGATGACACTCAATTCTGCTTTTTAATTAGATCTTTGAAGTCTTCCTCCTTCCTCCTCTTCACCATATGTCTTTTCCACTCTTCCACTTTTCCACTGTTGCCTCCTTTTCTGACTACATATTTGTGTAACTATTGGGCAAGTCAATTATCTTCTCTTTGTATGCTGTCTTAACTATTAAAAAAACAGAGTTCTGCATCCATACTACAGTGATTTGTTTAGAGTTTGGAACCTAAAGGCTCAGTCTGACAACCCCACAACATAATTTTGGACTGAATGGTGATTGAAAAGTAAAAACAAAATGACTCATGGTCAAGTTTTTGATTCTCCTCTTTTGTTTCTTTCACCCGAGATCCTGCTCCCTTTTCTATAAACTTACACTTAATCACAATACCAAGACAGAAAGTGGAGAGGAAATGTCCACTTGACAATAGATATCCAGATGAAAACTTTATTTGGACTTTCTCTTTAACACTGCTCATAATAGTGCTGTTCACACTCATCATTCACATTTTCTAAACACTTTCATATTATTCTATTCACCTAATCTGGGCAAGTAGATATATGTGATTTTACTCTTTAATCTTTACGATAGAAAAATATATGTTAAAAGTACAGAGGGTATTTTCCTCCCTGTTTCATATTTCATGCTTAAATAATCATATATATATATATATATATATATATATGCACACACACACATATATATTTATTTATTTATCAAAAGAAGATATTAAGGAACTTATTTTTGAACATTTTAAACAAGGCTTGATAAAATAAGTATGGTAATTAATGAACTAAAAAACAAAATCCTGAGGCAGTGGTATTTTTATTGGTTGGTTAGATGGTCAAAGCCAAATAAGCTTATAGCAGAGGGAAGGAAACTTTAAAGATACTTGTTAATACTTGAAAGAGGCAAGATAACCTCAAAATATATTAGACAGAAAGCAGAATCTTATAGATCTCTCCTACAAGTCGGTTTTATTCACATTTTACACTTTAGCAAACAATTGAGGCCAGAATATGGAAAGTCTTTCAGCCTTTAATCAGTTTAAATTCTCCATATTAAAAAATAAAACTATTGAAAACACCATAACAAAATTATTTACCAATTGTTTTTTTTAATCTTGAAGAAAAAAACTTTTCTCTAAAAAATGATTAACAAATGACAAACAGAAAATGTCAAACAATAAACAGAATTAATCACTTTTAACTTGCACCACTCTATTCTCTGCCAAAACAAAATACGAACAACCAAAAAAGTGGATACGGGATTAGAGGAGCAGTTTTGTTTTATTATATTAAAATTCCATAGTATATTTTTAAACAGAAAATTAGTGATTCAGTTTAGATTTGTTATACCCAAACTGCTATAGCTAACATTTCACAATGAAGTTTGTTAGAACAAGTGAATTCCTTAGATATAGGTTATGTTGTTTTTGTATAACTTCTCTCAGTCTCATATAACTTTATTGTTAAATGGAAAAATGTTAGTTATATTAAAATGCTGACACATGGATTCATAATTAGTGGGAAAATTATTCCAGCTGCCCTCCCCATTTAAAATGTCATATACTAGCTCTTTATTACTCTAAAGTAATGGTGTTATCATAATTCTGCCTTTGGTCTTCCAAAATGCAGAGATGTATTAAAGATTTAAATGACAATATCAGAGGTTTATTTATCAAAATTGTAATTATACAAAACTAAGAAAAATTTATAATGCCATAGCAGATTCTAGATTCAAAATTGCCTTTCTGACTGAAATAATACATCAATAGGATAAAATAAAATTGGGATAAATTTTATTGTTTTGAACTTAGCTCTAAAAAAGATTAATTTAAAAAGTTTTGGATATGGAAAACCTGGCTTAAAAACTGGCATGTAAAAATATCTGGAATTTTTAGCTCATTGTCAATTAACAGGAAGCCATAATGCAATGCAAATAAACTTAGACATCATTAACGTATGGATTTTGTTGAGATAATGACAAGTCATTTTTCTACTGCATTTTGCATGATAATATCACCTCTGAAGCTCATGCCTCATTAATGGTTCCTCATTTTTAGGGAAGTATTAGCAAAATGAGGGATTCAGAGGAAGTTGCTCAATATTACAAAGTGTCTGGAAATTATATTGCTCTATATAGGTATCAAAGAAACTAGCCTGAAGGCAAAACTATGTCTCATTAATATTAAAAACACTAACAAATAGAAAGGCAACAAATTTTATTTCTTCTCTTCCAAACCTCTAAACTTAAACTAAACCAAGAAAGTGACAGGATTCTGGTTTTGACTCAAATGAGAGGTTTCAACAATTGAAGGGCTTCAACAATTGAGTAACCACTAATGAGGCATGAGCTTCAGAGGTGATATTATCATGCAAAATGCAGTAGAAAAATGACTTGTCATTATCTCAACAAAATCCATACGTTAACGATGTCTAAGTTTATTTGCATTGCATTATGGCTTCCTGTTAATTGACAATGAGCTAAAAATTCCAGACATTTTTACATGCCAGTTTTTAAGCCAGGTTCTCTTTATCACACAATACAGAACTCCTCTTACTGAGATAGTCAAGCAAAGACATATTTATAGGGGAAAAACAGGTTGTCAGGAAATGTTGCTCTGTGTGATGGGTTATATAAGGATATTTCCATGATCCTTCTTAATTCAAATTTTTATTATCCTACCCATGCATTGAACATAAATTATAGCACATGCAGTGAACAGGTAATGAGGAAGCACCCCAGAAACAAGGAAAAATGTAACATTGCCCTCTGCCCTTAGTATTTTATCCCATCATTTATGTATTCCTTCTATACACACTGTAGTATACTGACTTTAAAAAATAATAAAACTGCCTGTAGTTAATGATAATCAATTTTAGATAAGTATTCATTGGCTAAGCCACTTTTATATTTATAGAAACTGCATTGCAAGAGTTAATACACTTTTCTTTGAAAAAATTAATTTTTATCTTCACTTTTTAAACAATTAAAACTTTTAAATTAATATAATGAAACATAGGTTATTATAAGCATCACTTAGGTAAATAAAAATAATTACATACACAGAAGCCTGCATACCTGCACATACACGTAGTGGAAGAGAGTCTGACTTTTATAAATATGTATTAAGGTCCATCCTTTCAATTGATTATCACTCTGGAAAGGACCCTACTGACAGTTCTTAAGTGGCATTGTCATTTTTTCTACCTGAAAAAAAAAATCAGAAGAAACAGAAAAGAGAACTCTGGCAAGCTGCTATGATCTATCATAAGATCTACCAATTTGAAATCAATGGTCTACAATTTTAAACGTTCAAATTACTCTAATACAAGTGTCTTTACCAGGTTTTTGGAAGTGTTACACAATATTAACCCTTGCTATTTGTGAAGAACTGAAAAAGAACTAATAGTATTTATAAATCTTGCAAGAGCAGTTAAAATGTAGCTGGTGTTTGCAAGGTGTTTGAAAGCAAACGCTCCAATATTTCACAGAGATTGAATGGCAGCATGGTGTGGCAGCAGTTTCAACATCAGAAGAACCAAGATGATGTTTCAGCTATACCACTAAATATTTGCGAGCTTTTGAAAAAGTCCTGCGAATCTCAGTTTTCTCATCTAAAGTTTCAGAATAGGTCTTCTTCTCTATTTCCCAGAGTTGTTTTAAGGATCCAACAACAGCAACAAAAAAAAGATTTTGTTTTGCTTGCGTGATTTATTCATTTGTCCATTCATTCATTCATTCATTCATTTTTTCCTTCAAAGACAGAACAAAAGTAAAGCATTTTTACCACCAATGCACATATGCTTTGCTTTATAATATTTTAGACTCATTTGTATGTCTTTTGGCTGTAATGACTCCGAAATTGCTTATTTTCAGGAACTAGCAAAGGCATAACTCTTAGAAGTTACAAGAAAATAGAGCTAGGATGGGGTAGAGAAGATAGCTAAACTCTTGTGCCAGCTGGAAAAAAAATGATGCCTGGTATTGTATATTGTATAATTGTGGATAAGTAGTAACTGCTTTATGCTTAAGACATCAGTTTGTGTTGATTAGAGTGATAAAAGCTTGCTCCAAATTGACAAACTTTCAAAACCTCATTCTGAGTCTTTTCTAATCAACCCAGCAACTTCTTATCTTTCTTTAAATAGCTTTATTTCTAGAGTTTAATAGTCACTTGGGATAAAATTATCTGGTCAAGGACAGAAGCTATAATGACTATGTCTTATCCAGAGTAAATTGTTGGGAGCCATTCTTGCTGAATGCCCTACAGACAGGGTTAAAGTTGCCTGCAAGCTGAAAGTTTGCAGAGCAGGTTGGCTCCTTACTGAAGGAAGAAGTTTGGCTTAATGGATAGTTTGTTGCAGAAGGAGGAAGTTTGGCTTAATGGAAAGAGTTGAACGTTCCTTGCCCCAGGAATAAGAGAGGTAAACAGGAACAAGGATGTTTTGAGAGTACTTCTGTAAAGGTCAGCAATTGTTTGCATATCTGTGGGTGTTGCTTCTCATGCACATCCTAGAGTATAAATATGCTGTGCTTAATAAACTCAGGGCTCAGTATTCACTGTTAGCCCTCCGGACTCTATCTTCTGTTCTCTCTCTCTCTCTCTTTTCTCAATCCTCACTCCTCATCTTGGGAACTGTTCAATCTTAGCCAGTTGGCTCCGGCAGTAAATAAGACCTAATGCATAGTTTACAACAACAACAACAACAACAACAACAACAACAACAACAAACTAATAGAAAAGGTAAAAGGGGGATCAATAACTCCAGGATCCTTCCCTCTAAATGACTTTAAGTAATAACTTTAGAAGCTTTTATTGTTACTAAATTGATACTTGTAAAATAAGTTTCAAGAAAAGCCCCAGACAAGAGTGCCCACTGAAAGCTGTGTTAACTTTACCAGAACCTAGTTCAGAACTATTTGCGAGTGATGTAGCTGTGACAATGTGTGGTAGACTGATAGAGTGATGAATAAATGTACCAGATTTTTCAATAGGCACTGACTGTAAGAAGAATCTAGTTGCTCTGGCACATTTTTAATGGAGAAGTCCTCTCATTTACTGTATTTCTGAATCCATCGTTATTCATTTTTATTCTATGCAAGGCAGAATGACCTTAAATAGAGTAATAAAAAAGGTATCATATTTTTTTGCTAGCAAAACTGAGAAAAAAACCTTAATTAAAAGAACAAGCTGTGCCATTAATAAATTTATCTCAGACTAATTTTTGTTCTTCCTGAGAGTCACCAGGCTTTCCGTAAGCTTGTACAGGCACGTTTGTGGGCTTGAAGGTCATGCCAAAGCTGCTATCTACTGAAGACCTTATTCAAAGATCTCTTCAACCTGAGACTGAAGCAATGGCAAATTTAAGGTCAATTGTTGTTTTAGTTCCAACAAACCCCAATGTTTACCATAATGCTTTGTTTGAAAATAGTAGAATATAGTCAGTCATGGCTTAAAGTATGTGATCATTTGACAGTAGAATTAAACTCTTTTTACTGCAGATATTTTATTACTATTATCTTTATCAGACTCATCATCATCATTATCATCATAATCATCAATTTCTTGCTATATACTGATCTAGTGGATATAGAAAGAAGAAATAAGTCACATCCCCTGCCTCTGAAGAGTCTATAATTCTTTTTGAATTATAGCACATATGCATAAAAGCCTTAGTAATGATTCTTTATAGAATGGTATCAAACAAAATATTTATGAAAGAAATATCATTGGGAACTAAATCAAGCAATGGGCCATTTATTCACCCATTCAATAATATCTTCTGATTATGTTATTAGAAGTAAATTTGCTGAAATTAATGAAAAACCTAAGATTGGCTAAAGTAAACAGTTTTTTTTTATTGTTGTTATTTTCTCATATTAAGAACCAATGGTAGGTCTAACTCTGCCATCAAAGACTCAGATAATTTCTATCAATCATTATATCCTTAGTGGGTTAATTTCAGCCCCATTACGACTACCTCTTGTTCACTAGATATTGCTATAACTCTAGATGGCATATCTGCGACCAAGGTAGGGTAAAGTAGTAGGGGTCATGAAATTGTAAATCTCCAAAAGTAGAGGAGGAGAATGAAGTAAGGAAGGGGCAAAGACAGGGGAGACAAAATTTTTTTTTAAAAGATAAGGAAGTTAAACAAAGGAAATTAAAAGAAAATTATTTTAAGCAGGTGGAGCACTATAAGCAAAAGATTAGACAAAGAATGATAATGATGTGCTTTAGGTAAAACTTAGCAGCAGACAAGGAGTATCTATTATAGGATATCAACTTAGCTAAAATTACTTATACAATCTACTTTATAAAAGTGGCATATCTGTGATCTCAAATACCAGTAGAAGATTTCTGGGGAAAGATGAAAATAAATGGGCCACCTGTGATAATAAACCACACCCAAAAAGTTCCTAGAATTTGACTTAAAGACACAGTCAAGAGTAACAGGTAGGCAGGGAACACTTAAAAACATATAGGTTTCAAGATTAAAAGTAAAGAGTAATAGAAACGGAATCTATTCTTATTGATAAGAAATGCTGAAGTCCCACAGGTCAGGCCAACGTCCATGAATGAGGAATGGTCAAAAATCTGATAGGTCTTTGTCCAATAAGAAGAGTATAAGAGTAAGTCATTTTTACCTATTAAAAAAAAAATACTTTAGATATACAGTCGATAGGTGAAGGTAAAAGCAGGATATTGACCTGACTCGATCTGTCTCAGTAAGTGCAGTATGACTTAGAAAGATTCTGATATCACCTATAGAATTTTGTCAACAAAAAGTATTGTCTAGGTTTATTTTTATTTTTTATGGTCAATTTGGAGCCCGATAGTTTATGTTTAATCTAAATTAATTTTCAAAAAGATCTAATTATTCTCCATACTTTATCTTATTTTGGACAAATCTTGGTTCAGTTCATGCATTGCTTTTATAAAATCTGCTAAAAATGCTGTAATATAGGAGTATATATTAAGGGCTGTATAAAATAGGTTCTACTCAACCATATCTAATAATTCACCAGGGTCTAGTATTGCTTTTCTCTGTCCTTTGGAGATGCACTAACTTTTCGTTCAGTCATATCTTGTAATCTGTTAAAAATTGAGAGTGATAAATGTGTATTAATTTTGTTCAATAGGCTAAGATGTTTTTCTTAGACATCCCAGTCCTCTTCTAGCTCCAAAAGACATGCACACACACACACACACACACACAAACATACCCCATTGGTACTCTTGCAGGGTAAGCAGGTCATTTTTTATTCTCTATTCAAAGTCTTAGATTACTTAACTGTAAAAGTCCACTGCAAACCATCATCTCGAATTCAAAATAAAAATATTTCATTGCCTTTATAAAAGGACTTTTTATACCTTCTCAGAATATTCTCTATCGTGGTTTGCCTGTTTCTGAGATTCAAACATCAGTAAGCACTATTTTATACTGACATTTCCAAGGAAGGTTATAATTTTTCTTTACTCACATAGAAATGATCTCCAAGATAGAAAAAAAAAATCAGACAATTTTCTCCTTTATTTTAGAATTCCATCTGTTTTATTATTGTAATTATATTTCTGTTAGTTATAGTAGCCTAAGTTTGTGCATATATTTTGTTTCAGTATGGTTCCAGACACTTAAAAAAGGTCCCTGTGAAAAATTAAAAAGTTTAATAAAAGCCATGGGGCTATCAAGTGTGTTTATATTTCTCTAACTGTTGGTTACCTATATATGGGTAACAAAATAGCTCTCTTACTAGAAATTAGCTCTCCTTTACATGATAAACAGAGAAAAAAAATTACCTAAGATAACAAAGAACTAGGTGAAAGTTAAAAAGCATCCTCTGCTTCAGTTCTAGGAAACAGAATTAAGCACAGTCCATTCGACTCAACATATTTACTGAAGGCCAATTCCAAATCTGTGATTTCTAATAAATCTAATTTGGGTAACAGAAGAGCATGTTTAGAAAGGGTTTATAAGCCTATCTGTTACATACTATAAGAGAGTTGTGATTAGATCTGAGCTTTCCTTTTATTATTATTTTTGTTATTGTTTTAGAAAGAAAGAAAAGTATTTAGTTTTTAACTTCAGAACAAAAGGCTTGAGAACTGAAGCCCCTTTTTCTATTATTATGTGACAGTGCTGGGAAACTTGTTAAAGGATATATATATGCATTTGAAGATAGGAGGTAAATGACTTTAACAGAGTAAGTAAAAGCTCTTTATCCTATGTTATGTGACTATAATAGTCTCCCCTTGGTGCTAGACAGTGGGGAGTTCTTCCCTAAGGAAAGAAAGAAAGATGCTATCAATTAGTCAATTTGTATTGACCAGCTACTACACAATCCACTGTGTTCCATCAGACAGTTTTCTCGTTCATTTTAGAATTCCATTTGTTTTATTATTGTAGGTATATTTCTGTTAGTTATAGTAATCTAAGTTTAATGTGTTTATTTTGTTTCAGTGTGATTCCAGATACTTGAAGCTCAAAATATGTGAGACATAACTGGGAGTTAAAGAGAGTGGGGGGAAGTAGATATATAAAGTAATCAGAAGGAATAAATAGACAGTATAAAATAAAGTATCACAGTGCCTGGACTTAATTAAATAATATAATTGAGTGAAATGAGGACAACCAGAATTTTAGCAGCGATATTTGAAAATTCTTTCATGAAATTTAACTTTCAGTCCCATGCCACTATAGTTCTATTAAAAACTCACTAAGCTAAACTCCAAAGAGAGCTGAAAGTAAATATATTGAATAAGTCTAAACTGAGTCTCATTAAGGAACATTTGTCTTCATGATTATTTATCCAATTTGCTGCCAGTATCAAATATAAATTGTATGCTTTTTAATATGTATTTTTATATTATTTATTACTAATAAAATGGTTATAATTTGGGGATAACTGCTCTAGGGTAGGCATTGCATTCAGTGTTTTATATGTATTATCCCAGTTATTTTTGATCTCTCAGGTATTTTATCTTCTTATTACAGTTGAATAACTGAGCACCAGGGGACTAAAGCAATATGTCCAAATTTATGCAGTAAATAAATGGAAAAAACAGACTCTGAACTCAGTCCTGTTTGACTCTAAACCATGTGTAAATTATAACCATTCTGCTGCACTCTAAGACAATTAAGAGCAGTTCTAATTTTGTAATTTTACTCGTAGAAATGGAGTAATTATGTAAAATTTTAAAATCCTCATATCTTGAGAATTTTTTACTTAAAAGTTCCCTTTTCTTTGTCTATAAAGCCATAAATAAAGCTTTGTGTTTCTTAGAGTTGTCATGAATTTGGAAGTTGTTACTGCATCTGGGAAAACCCATTGCAACTTTGAAGAACTGTATTTAAAAATATAACCTAAGCCAAGAATTCCTCTAGAATTAGGTGTATTTTAGATTCTGAAAGAGAGATGTATGCTCAGGGCTTAAACTAGCAACCAAATTTTTCAGGATCACGGTAGCAAAGTTAGTTTCATTTATTGTCTCGAAAAGAAGAAGGAGAAGAAGATAAGAGTGAATTGGAGAAGCTTCCTACCATATTACACTATTCTGAGAGAGCTCTCAAGGAAAAAAAAAAAAAAACTAAGCTGGGTGTCAGTGATATGGCAGTATGAAAGGATCTACAGATCTTTCAAATTTAGAACAAACTGGACAGCTACAATTCAACAAAGAATTCCCTGCTCAACACACAAACATGTCTGAGGGATTCGTGTATTGAGACATCTGATGGTGGGCACATTGGTGTGATCAGGACAGATGGGACCAGGGAAAAAACAAGGAAGGGTTCTGCAGATGCAGTCCAGCTCTCACCATGACCCCTTTGAATGTCATAGCAGTGAAAGATTGAGGTGCATCTCCTGCTGAAAAGAGGTAACAATTGGGACAAGATGGATGGTACACATTAGGGTTGAACCCAGGGGTAGGCGAAGGGAAGTGATGCAAAGGGTGGCAGCATTTCATAAACTACCCAAACAAACAAACAAACAAACAAACACAAAAATCTCCAGAAAATAAACTAAAAGACATGGGAATATATGATTTACATAATAGAGAATTCAAAATTGCCATTCTGAAAAAAAAAAAAAAAACTCAATGAGATAAAAGAAAACTCAGAAAAGCAAGTCAATGAGCTCAAAAATATAATTAGTAAACCAAAAAAGTACCTTATCAAAGAGATTAAAACTATAAAAAAAGAACCAAACAGAAATTCTGGAGCTGAAGGACTCAGTAAATGAGTTGAAGAATGAACTAATAAGTTTAGGAAACAGAGCAGACCAGAAGGAGGAAAGAATTGCTGATACTGAAGATAGAAATCTAGAAATGAATCATGTGAAAAAAGAGAATCAAGAGTAAAAAAAACCATTAAAAAGAGTAATATAAGAATAATGGGAATAAAAGAAGGAAAAGAGATGGAGAAAAAAACAGAGAGCTTATTAAAACAAACAATTGACAAGAATTTCCCAAACCTATGGAAAGAACTGGATCCTTGAATCTAAGAAGCTAACAACACTAATATTATCTCAATCCAAAAAGGCAAATCCAAGGTACATTATATTAAAGCTTTAAAAAATTAATGACAAAAAAAAAAAAAGGCAAAAATTCTCAAGGCATCCAGGGGAAAGAAGATGGTAACATATAAAGGAAACTCCTAAGATTATCATTGAGTTTTTTAGCAGAAACTCTAAAAGCTACAAGAGAGTGGAATCAAATATTCAAAGTATTAAAAGAGAGAAATCACCAGAATAATATATTAAGCAAAGTTATTTTTTTAGATATAAAGGAGAAATAAAGGCTTTTCTTGACATAAAGAAGCTGAA
Source organism: Macroglossus sobrinus (assembly GCA_004027375.1). Lineage (NCBI taxonomy): Eukaryota > Metazoa > Chordata > Mammalia > Chiroptera > Pteropodidae > Macroglossus > Macroglossus sobrinus. Next base: position 27,533 of record PVKZ01003144.1, read on the forward strand.
GGAATTTACCCCCACAAGATCTGCATTATAAGCAATGCTGAAAGGTACCCTTCTACCTGAAACAAAAAGACAAAAGGATACAAAACTGTGAGTAAGATGAGTAAAAGACAGACAGAAGCAGGAAATTGCAACTGCTGTTCATAATAGAGCATTCAATACTTAAATAAAACATAAAAATTAAAGAATATAAATGCATAAGCAAAAGGAGATAATAGCTACTTCAATGGAAATGAACACTGTAAAAAAGAATAATTTGTGACAACAAAAACATAAAAGGGGCGAGGGAAAAGAACTGAACTTGCATGGATAAAAAGAGAAGATGCAATCAGAATAAAAAGTACTATTGTACATATGAAACTTTTTTTTGCATAAACTTAACAATAATTATAAAATGAGAATCTAGAACTGACAAACAACATAAAAAGATAATGTAGAAAAAAATATAGAATACAACCAAACTAAAATAACATACAAAAACACAAGGGAAAAGAAACAACAGAGACATAGAGTTATCAGAAAACATAAGAAAAACATGGCTATAGGAAATCCTCATATATTTATAATTATTCTAAATGTAAATGGACTGAGCTCACCAATTAAACAGCACAGAGTAGTAATGTAAATTAAAAAACAAAACTTGAATATATGCTGCCTTCTGGAGACACATCTCAGCTATGAAGATAAACACAGACTCAAAGTAAAAGGATGAAAAATAATACTCAAATAAAATGGAATAAAAAAAATCAGATGTAGTGATACTTGTATGAGACAAAATCGATTTAAAGATAAAAATGGTAACAAGAAACAAAGATTTGCATTTTGTAATGACAAAAAAGACAATACATTAAGAAGACATAACACTTATTAATATATTTGCATCCAACCTATGAGAGCACCAAAATATATACAGCAACTACTAATAGAACTAAAGTGATAAACTGACAAAAATACAATTATAGTAGGGGAACTAAATACCCCATTAAAACAATGGATAGATTATCTAAAAAGAAAAATCATTAAGAAAATATTGGCCCCAAATGACACATTAAATCCAAAGGACATAATAAATATAGAGCTGTTCATTCCAGAACACTAGAAAATGCATTCTTCTCTAGTGTACATGGACTGTTCTTAAGGATAGACTGTATCTTGGGACACAAAACTAGTCTCAATAAATTTAAGAAGATTGACATCATATGAAGTATATTCTCTGGACACAATGCTTTGAAATTAGAAATCAACTGCAAAAAGAAAGGTGGAAAAATCACAAATGTGTGAACATTAAACAACATGATACTAAACAAATACTGGGTCAAAGAAAAAATAAGAGATCCAATGATACATAGATATAAATAAGAATGAAAATATGACATCAAAAAATTTTAGTGTAGTAAAATTGATAATATAAAGGATGTTTATAGCATTACAGGACTACCTCAAACACAAAATAAACTCACATAAGCAATATTTTACTTTAAAGAACTAGAAAAAGAAAAAAAGACCAAAATCAGTTGATGAAAAAAAAAAATTAGAACAGAATTAAAAAAAATACAAAATAGAAAGATAAAAATAGAATGCAACAAAGAGCAGGTTCTTTGAAAAAACTTAAAATATTGACAAACATCTGGCTAGACTCACTAAAAAAAAAGAGAAAAGACTCAAATAAACAAAATCAAAAATAAAAGAGTAGTTATGACAGCATCACAGAAATACAAAGGACTATACAAGAATACCATGAAAGGCTGTACACCACCAAATTCAGTACCCTAGATAAAAATGAATAAGTTCTTAGATAGCCATAATTATCCCACATTAAATCATAAAGAAGTGGAAAATCTATAGACTTAACAACAGTAAGGAAATTAAAGTAGTCATTTAAAACCAACTCAAAAGTAAAAGTCCAGGACCAGCAAACATTCAGAGAATTAATATCTATCATTCTCAAACTCTTCCCCCCAAAATAAAAATAAAATAAAGAATAGTTAATCCTTCCTAACTCATTTTATGAAGCCAACTTTACCTTGATACCAAAACCTGGCAAGGACAATACGCACAAAAAAATTGCAGACCAGTATCTGATACAAAATCTTTAAACAAAATACTAGCAAACTGAATACAATAATCTATTAAAAAGATAAAGCATTATGATCTAGTAGGGTTCATTCCAGAAGTACAGGGATGGTTTGGCATACACAAATCAATTAATGTGATACACTACATTAATAAAATAAAGGATAAAAAAATCACATGATCATATCACTAGGTACAGAAAAACCATATTACAAAATACAATTACGTTTTCTTGTTTATGTTTTAATCCATTAATGATTAAAATAATATCATTCTCGATGGTGAAAACCTTAAAGTTTTTCCTATAAGATCAGAAAAAGACAAGCATTCCTGCTCTCACCACTGTTATTCAATATAATGCTAGAAGTCCTAACCATAACAATCAGGTAACAAAAAAAATAAAATTTATCCAAATTGGGAATGAAGTAAAATTGTTACTTTTTGAAGGTGACATGATTCTATGTATGAAAACTCTAAAGACTCCAACAGAAAACTATTAGAAACAATAAACAAATATGTAAGTTTTCAAGACATGGTCAAGGTATGATAATCTATTGTGTTTCTATATAGTAACAATAAAATATCAGAAAAAAAGAAATAAAACAATACTATTTGTAATTTCAACAAAAGAAATTAAATACCTAGAGATAAACTTAAAAAATTTGAAGGACCTGTATACTTAAAAATTTTAAGATACTGTTCAAAAAAATTGAAGAAGATACAAAGAAATGGAAAGATATTCCATGCTTACAGAATAATCAATATAGTTAAAATGACCATATTACCTAAAGCAATCTACGTATTTAATGAAATCCCTATTAAAATTCCAATAGCATTTTTCAAAGAAATAAAATAAAAATTATCAAATGCATATGGAAACACAAAAGACCCTGAATAGCCAAAAAAATCTTGATAAAAAAGAACAAAGCTAGAGGTATCATACTCCTTGACTTCAAATTATACCACAAAGCAACAATAAACAAAATAGTATATAGTATTGGCAGTAAAACAGAAACACAGATCAGCAGCAGAATTGAGAGCCCAGAAATCAATTCACATGTATATGCAACTAATTTTTGACAAAGGAGCCAAAATCATACAATGGAGAAAGGAAAGCTTCTTTAACAAATGGTGTTGGAAAATTGGAAAGCCAAATTAAAAGAATGAAACTAGACTACTATTTGGCACCATACACAAAAATTAACTCAAAATGGATTAAGATTTAAATATAAGACTTGAAACAATAAAATGTATAGAAGAAAACATAGGCACTAAACTTATGAACTTGACCCCAAAGACAAGAATAGTAAAGCAAAAATAAATAATTGAGACATCAGACTTAAAAGCTTCTGCACAGCACAAGGAACCATCAACAAAACAAAAAGGCAATTGGCTGAATGGAAGAAGATATTTGCAAGCAATGCCTCAAATAAGGAGCTAATATTCAGAATATATAAAGAACTTACAGAACTCAAGAATAAAAACAACAATCAATTTTAAAAATGGGTAGAGTACATGAACAGACAATTTTTTCAAGAAAGCATACAAATGGCCAACAGATATATGAAAATGTTAACTTCACTAGCTATAAGGGAAATGCAAATCAAAACCACAATGAAATACCACTTTGCACCTGTTAGAATGGCTATTATCAATAAGACAAAAAATAACAAGTATTAGAGAGGACGTAAAGAAAAAGGAACTCTGCTATACTGCTGTTGGAAATGTAAATTGGTACAACTGCTCTGGAAAACAGTATGGAGGGTCCTTAGAAAGTTAAGAATAGAGCTACCATATGATGCAACGATCCTTTTCCTGGGTAATTACCTTAAAAAACCTGAACATATTCATTCATAAAGATATATGTACATCTATGTTCATTGCAGCATTATACACAGTAGTTAAGACATGAGGGCAACTTAGTTGTCCTTTGACAGATGATAGGATAAAGAAAAAGTGGTACATATACACAATGTATATAAGAAAGAAATCATTTCTGACAACATGGATGGATCTTGAGAGTATCATGTTAAAAAAAATAAGTCAGAGAGAAAATGACAAGAACCATATGATATTACTCATATGTAGGATATAAAAAAGAAAGCAGCAAGTGAACAAACAAAACAAACAAATAACTGCACATAATAAAGGGTGGTCACCTGAGGGGAGGGTGTGGGAGAAAAAAAAGAGGGTAAAGGGATCAAATCTATGGTGATGGAAGAAGATTAGAATTGGTGTGATGAGCACACAATGCAATATACAGATAACATATTATAGAATTATACATTTAAAGCTTATGTAATGTCATTAAACAATGTTACCCCAACAAATTTAATAAAAAAATAAAAAAATAAACCAAAAAACAATGTTACATATAAGCCCTTGTTGTAAATAAATATTATATTTTTATTTCCCTGAATAAATAATGTTTTTGTTTTATCTATAAGAGTTTTATTTGTTTGTTTGTTTTGGTTCATGTTACCAAAGAATTTGTTCTTCATGGGAGATCACTCTTTAGCCTATTTTCTACTGGAGACTAGTCAAATAGGAACAAACATGTCCCAGAGTGATTGAAAACAGAGATATCAGAAATATTTTACATTTACCTCTAACTTTGCTCTGGTGTCAAAGGTATAACTATGAAATAATAGTTACTTTGCATATTCCGAGTAGCACGCCTGGGTTAAACATAGTGCCATAGAAAGGGTGCATTTAAGACCAGGTCCCAGTTTAAGAATCCATTGTTAATGTACAATCCTACATATTACTTAAGCTGGCTTCTACAATTTTCTTATTCTATAGTATCATTTTTTATTATGTGTTTCAGCTTACACCAAGCCCTAATTGCAAAGTATCCTGTCACACTTCTCTATCTCCATTTTAATGTATTTTTAAAGTCTCTACTGTATTCCTTTTTCAATACACAATGGATAAATTATTTTTCTTTCAAAAAGTTGGTTGGTTTGCCCAAGATAATTGATTAAGTTGGATATACGCTTCACAGTTTATGGCTACATTAAAAAAAAAAATATCTTAAACACCCAAATATAAAATGTAAGCCATGGAAAGCTAGAAAGAAATGTATATAGCTATGTATACATTCTTAGGGTAAACAAGACCCTATTTAAACAATGAACAATAGATACTATAAAGACAGTATCATATAGTGCTTATAAATATACTCTCAGCGGTCAATGAAACTTTCACCAGTCTACTTAACTTGTCGAAACCATAATTTGCCCACTGTAAATTGGGGATAATAACAAAATCTTCACCACCGAGTTGTTTGGAAGACTAAAAGTGACAACGAATGTAAAGCACTTAGCATAGTGCTTGGCTCATAGAAAGCACTTGGTAAATATCATTACCCTTATATTTATAAAGAAAAATTGAATAAATTTGACAGTATGCCCACACAGAGGAATCTAGAACACAGGTAATGCATAAATATACATAGCTGCCAGTGAGTTAATATTAAATACAGAGAATTCTTAATAATCTGTTAAAATTTTAAATATCCATTTAAAATGGTTTTTACAAAGTAGACAAAAAATAGAAAAAGAGATACAAACTTTCAGCATTCTTAAAAGATTATTCAGTGTTTAGAATATTCACTAATCATAGATAAATATAAATTAAATTATGAGAACAAACCATTTTCACCTGTTAATTTGACAAATATATTTTTAAGTTTCAAAAACTATTTTAAGTGTTTAGGCAAATTGTTTACTTCTAAATGATATAGATAGACATATAAATTGGTACATTACTTTCTGGAACAATAATATATTTTTTTCTTACTTGTACATATACTTTTATTAAAAGTTTAAATGTTTCTTTAATTAAATATTTAATTACTTTTAAACATCAAAATTATCTCTATATATCAATGTAAGATATATAGGTATGGTATATATGTAATCTTTTTCAATATAATTGAATATTACTTGAAAAAAATTTTAATAGTTGTTCAGTATTTTATAATATGATTTATTTAACTATGATTATTTTGTTATTTGTTTAGTTTGATTTTTAAATTCCATTATCATAATAGTGCTAACCAAGGAGAAAATAAAAAATCTTTCTATAGCTGAGACATAATTCTAAGCTACCTTAATGGTCTGTTTGATTTGTGGAAAACCAAAGAATGGGTAGGGAAGTCAGAAAAGTAAAATAAAGAGAAACAAAGCTATTCTAAATGATGTTGTCAATTTTATCATGTATATATTTATCTATATGTTTATTATTGTCACTTTAAAAATTTGACATATTCTTAGGCAAGATGCCCTGTGAGAGAAGGGGTGATTATGCCTGAGAAGAAATATTAAGGAGGAGCAGTTGAAGAAATTAATAAGAAAGCATTTGAAGCCTGAACAATATGGCACAGTATAAAGGATTTCCAGAAAAGATGAAAAAGAAAGAGATTCTCAGTGGTGGGAGAAGTAGAAGCTTTAGAAACAGGATTGAGATTATATAATATTCTGTTATATATTTTGTTATTCAGGGTTTTAATTATTTTTCTCCGTGTGCAAACCGAACGAAGTATTTGACTGAATCTAACTAAATCATCAGCAATGTTTTCAGTTAATCTTAAAAAAGGGTAGAAGAAAAGAGAACATACTACTAAAGAAAATGGTGACTTAAGTGAAGAGTTTATCAAAAACAGAGATGGGAATAAAGAAGAATGTAGGATGACAAACCCCTGGGAGTTTGTGAAACCAATGGAATTTCCACAGTTCATGAGATGGGATTAAAAGATTACTGTACACTGAATTAGTAATTACCTAAATTACTCAGACAGGGTCCAGGACAGTGCTGTCAGGCATGTAAACAGCTAATCAACTAACAAATGACTGCTAACTTTCAAACAAGGGGGAATATAATAAGTGCTATGTACTTATAGTGTGATAAACAGAGAAGGACCCAAATACTTAAAAAAACACCCCTTATTTCCTACATCAACTCTAAAAATAGAAAGGCATTTTGATAGAAAAAAAAAGCAGACCCAGAAACTATACCAGCTTGAAGATGCTGTCAGCTAGATGGATGGGCTGAGAACAGCACTTCAGGACAGGCTTATGCCTCAGGAACAACCCTTGTACGTCCAAATGGATATGCTTTGAAACAGCTTTATCAACTTTGGTCTAAAGAATAATTAAACATTGGAAAGGTAACTAAAGGAGTATATAACAAGCCCACTCTTGAGGATCTTTTGAAATAGATAAGATTTAGAAAAATTTTAAGTTTACAGCATAAAATTTCAACCAGCAGAAAGTCAAGTCTTCCACTTCATAGTATTCAAACACAGGTAACATACATAAAGGTAATCACATGGTCTACATTTATTGAAATGTAGATATTATAAAACTTTCATTCTGCCAGAGAGGAGAGTGGAGTTGGGGAGGAAAGGAATGGCAGAACATGAGGGCACAAGAAGTTTTAAAGGACCAAGAAGAGAGCTGGGCCATACTGTGTGGTATTAATGTGATAGGTAGAAAGTTTGCTGGTATTGTATCCAATTTCAGCTCTGCTTCAAACTGTAACTATTTATTTTGTCTTATTAGTTCTCTAAAGTTAGATAACAATAATGTACCTATTGCTGTGAAATGATGAGAATTAAATGGTATGTAAAGTGTGTGGTACAGATAAGTTGTTCAATTAACAGATGCTAATATGTCCTATGGAAAAAAATGAATAAATGTGCCGAAAGACAAATTTTAGGTCTTCTCATGTTGCTTCTGAAGGAGACAGTAACCTCTTGAAGTTACTTTGAGCTATGTGAGTCTTTGTTTTTCAGAAAGGCAATCCAAAAAGAACTTATTTTTTCTTTTGTAAAGACAATATAATAAGTACTTTAACATAGAAATTTTCTATAGCGTTTAAAACATAAAACAAAAGAAAATATCTTCATTATTTAAGACCTAAAGCTTTATTCACAAATGTCAGACCAGCATGCTGTTCTCCCCCATATTAGTCTTGGAAGATTCAGACCTTAATTTTTTTTTTTTTTTTTTTTAAGAAAGCAAGCATCAATATATCACCTTGCTTCAGAACAGTAATCACTTTGGCCTCTTCGTAAATTCTCCTTAGCTGCTCCCCGCACTGCTACCTGTTGGCTCTTTCCTGTCTTTTATTGCAGTTCTTTCTTCTCCACTTCCTGATGTTTGCCTGAGAACTCTTACAATCTTATTTACTCCTTTCTCTTGAATCCATGATTTATTTTGGACTGAAAACATTCTCTTTTCATTTTACCTTAAATTTTCTTGGCTTATTTCACTTGCTCAATTGCTCATAGATACAGTAGCAAGCCTACTGCTTTAAGAACAGAAATTATACGTGTGTTGTGTGTGTGTGTGTGTGTGTGTGTGTGTGTATAAAATGTTGGAAATTGATGACATTACATACTATGTATTATTCTTAGAATTAATATAAAAACAAAATTTTGGAATAAAATATTGTTTGAGGTCCTTGGCAAAAAAAAAAAAAATTCTCAGTGTCTGTTGAGCAAATATCTTTCATGTTTCAATTGCAAAACGTCCCCTTCTATTACATTATTATACATGCCTGGCTTTACAGACCATCTAAAATCTGTCATTAGTCTGTCATGTGCTACCTCACTCTCTCCCTTATGCATTTCTTCTTTTTTAGTTAGACCAATATTTTCAGTGGATTCTCTAGAATCAAGGCTAATATCTGCTTTATGTCTTCCCTTACCTAGTTACTTTGTTTGAATTGTATTTATGCCTTTTCATTTATCCACTCTTATGCATTTTGGACAGTGTACTTCAGGTCATGCATCCATCATAAATTTTCTCCAACACAGCCAGCTTACAGTTACTTGTCCTCGACTGACTTCACACAGCACCATATGCTGATGATGATTTCCTTATATTAGCACATTATTTGCCTTGGTATAAAGATAGGATTTCTACCTGGAAAAAAAAAAAAAACATGGAGTAAATCCAATCTCCCACTCACAGTGGCGTGAGCATGACACTGACATCACATAAAATTGGAATTAAAATTCACCTTGGCCACTGACTGTGCTCTCTGGATAAGTTATTTTAAACTTTCTGATTCTTCTCTCCTATGAAATGGTGATAATGCTATTATAGCACAGAATTGTTCTGAAATATGAAAATAATATATATTTTATGCTAAAGTAGTTGGTCAAAAAATGGCAATGTTTTGTATCAATATACTTGTAACTGGAGGCCCCATGGTGCCTGGAACACTACCCAGAGAAGGATAGCCATTGTACTCATGGTGCTGCTCATAAAAGCTCACCAAAACAGAGTAAATCTTTGGGTAAAACCAAATATTCTTATGCTTCTATTTTTTTTGTTTTTTTTATTATATTTTGTCCAAGTGAAATTTGTGCTTCAAACCTCAAGGAATCTTCCTCAAATAATCGAATAGTTTAGATACTACTACTTTTCTATTACTCCTGATTCAAAAATGCATTATCACTATTCTACAGTGTGGTTTATCATGCTTTTCAGGCTGGAGCAGTCCTCAACTGGGATATGTGTGAAGAATTTCCAAGACGTATAAGGACATAGATAAATTTAAGAAAGTCAATTTCCAGATCCTCAACTACTTATGATGTAGCTTTTCCTTTCCTACCTCTATTTCAAAGTCATACTCTGAATCACTGACTCAAGGAAAAAGCCAGCACAGTACCAAACAGGAGGCAATTAGGTCATTTCTGTAATCAGGTACTGTAATTACATTTTCTTTTTTTAAGTTATCTAATTCCATGTAACAAATTATTCTAAAACCCAGTGGTTTAAAACAATAGCTTATTACATCTCCTGATTCTGTACATTGCCTTTCTTCCCATCTTGCTTGATCCAACTCATATAGCTACATTCAGCTGATGAATTGGCTGGGGTGGGGCTGAACTTAGAAGCTGAGATGGTTGGACTCACCCTCTCCATGTGGTCTCAGGACAACTCTTTTTCCATATCTCCTATAATTCAGGAGTTTACTCTGGGCTCCCTGACATGGTAATGAAAGTACCTGAAGAGGGAAAGATCTTTTAAGATTTGGCCCTGGAAGTTGAATACACTTCAGCTGCATTTGATGGTCAGTCAGTCACAGAGCTGGCCCATACCCAAAAGAAAAATAGACTCCACTTTTTTATGGGAAAAGATACAAAGTCACATTGTGATCATCATTTCAAACCATCTACCACATGCCTCCAATTATCTCATTAAATTGCATTTTAAATATAACAGGTCTTCAAATAATGCCATTTCAAAGTTGTTTCTTTATAACATTGATGAGATGCAACAGGCATTTAAATTTTATTTATATTAATTATATTAATTACCCTATGGCAAAATTGGTTTTGTTGTATGTCATAGTGCTTAAAGTTGTAGAACCTACCAATAACATTAAATGAGGACTTTCTGTAATACACTATTTTTGTCATGAATAATAATTATCAAAATTTTTTATTGCTTTGATCAATTGCCTAATCATCATTGTAATGATAACATATCCTATAAGTATTATTTTAATACTTAGAGCTCTTTGGTTGAAATTTTTTTTTTAATTCAATTTATGTACATATTTTGTTTCAAAGAAATATGTTAATTTCATCAATAAAATATCAATCAATAATGCCATCTGTACTATTTCCTTAAACTATCACACAATTCTGTAAGGGAAGAAAAACAGAAATATGATTTTCAAAAGATAAAAGATAGATGTAACGTTTTCAACTGTAAAAAAATAATTCATTTGTAAACCATGTGAAATAAACACTGGTTGGTATTAAGTCACCTTTGTAATTATTTTTTATTTGAAATGTATTAAGAAAAATGTAATAGTTTTGTTTTTAAATATTATTTACAGTATATTAGAATTTATACTTTTTTAAATATATTTATATTGAAAATTTTAGAACTCAACTTAAATATTATTTTAAGGAGCACATAACCAAAACAGTGTAAAGGTCCCTCTGTCAGAACACATACCAATTATTGTTAAGTTTATTCCATTGCTTTTAGGTTGCCCTAAAAGTCATAGGTGACCATTTTTTAATATTCAAGAAGTCTGGTTTCCTTCCAGAGCTACATAACATACTTGTTCATTTGCATAATATAATTTAATCATTAGACAATAATCATGTTTCTTTCTCCTCCAACTTATCTCTTTATTCCTGAGATTCTTAACCTCGTTTGTCATGATGCCCATTAGCAGTCTGATGAAGGTTATGATTCCTTTTGGAATAATAAGTTATAAAATATATAAGATATACACAAAACCAATTATATTAAAATATAGTTACAATACATCATAAAGGCTAACTTTGTGATATAGTTCTGCACACGGTTATAATACATATAACACAATTTACTAGCAGGTCTAATAACTACTATAATTTTGAATGACTTTTCAAGGTACCTGTGACAACAGTAATGTAATGTGAAAATATCTGTGGTGTCTATTGTTGACAGCCTGACGGACTGTTAATAATACTGTGGTTTGTAGCCTACATTCATAATTGAAGAAAATGATAAATTTCAGTTATGGGTTAATGAAGAGAAAGAAGCAATTTTTCCCCATCTAAAATTTATAACCTACTAAAATCTATACATGAATCTTTTGGGAAGTTTGTGGGCTCCAGGGTAAGAGTCACATAGATTAATGTGTTTAGTTTTTATCCCCCCAAGTAAATTGGGACAGTTCTTCAGAAACCCAGTGAGGATATAGGTGAGAACTGTGTTCCTAGAAGATGCTGAATATTTTATTTAAAAAGTAGTTAAGGGACTAGTAAAGTTCAGAGAACATTTTTTATTGGTGTAACACTGATCAACAAAATACTCAGAGAACATTTTGGAAATCTGTCTGAAACTAGTTAGCACATCTGAATTTGTTTAGGATGTAATTTTATGTTTAAAATATGCTTTATATTCTAGAACCAGAAATTGCAATTTTCTTCTATTATGGGTAGTGGTTGTCAGAATTATTAGTAATGACAAAAATAAATTAACGAGAAGAAAAGCAAAAATTAGGTGAGCATATTTTACCCAGTGGGCCTGTGTGTGTGTGTGTGTGTGTGTGTGTGTGTGTGTGTTTAAAAATTCTGATTTATCCTCAGAAGATTAATATTTTTATTATCCTCACTTTAGAGATGAGGAGAAAGAGATCTGTAAAGGTCTAGGTTACTTCCCCTAGATTGCAAGAAAAAGTAGAAAGTCCCTGAATTTAGACTCAATCTTTAGGTCTGACACTAAATTGTGTGCTCTGCTGTCTATTAGTCTATAAACCTATTTATTTAAATATTTATTCATTCTTTTAACAAATATCAACACATTAATTATACTCTTAATCTATGTCAACTATGTTTTAGGTGCACAACATAAGAATCTGTCTAATTATTGATCCACTCATTTTACTCTCTGTCACTTATGGATATGTTTATGCTATTTTCTATGTTGTTATTCTACTTAACTTTCATAAATTTTATTTCTTGACACCAGCAGAACATATTTAATCTGAAGCTCTCATTGTGCTTCTGGAATATGTTAAGGGAATGTCTGGTCCCAGAATGAAGGCATAGACTCGCTTCCCCTCATCCTATAAGTACGTCTTCATATTTCATATATCTTATTATTATATGTTCACTGGATGAAGAATTAAATAGCCTAAGAAAAGAAATGCTAAGATCGAAAATAGAAAGTCAGCTAAAGCTGAAATATAAGATAAATAGTCTTCAGCATAAAAAAAGTTACTTGTGACTCAACATAACCCAGGAAATGCATTATGTAATCATTCATTCATTCAAACAAATAGATATAGAGTTCCTATTTCTTACCATTTTCTATAACTAAGTGACTAACATACATGAATTCTCATTGTTGAAAGTGACATTCTAAAACAATTTGTCTGTGAACAAAATTTTCCACTGTGTGAAAACTAAGCTTTGTTACATAAAAATACAAGCTACACTCCAGATCTCATTTAAGCTATATGACCTGCTGAATTTGCCTCTAAAATAACAGTAGTTATGCAGATAAACTCTTTATATATTGTCAACTCTTAGGTTAGGATTCTCTCAGAATGTCAAAGACATGTGTGTATGGTAACTGGTCTTACATATAATCTAATCCATATCTATTTGTTTCCTATAAATTTCTTTTCTAAGTCCCTAGGTAGAGAAAAAAAAATGATCCTTCTTTAAATATAAATAACAAATAACACTTGCAGCTCTTCTTTGAAGAATTAAAATTGATTTTCTCCTTCTGAATGAGAGATGATCTGGCTTGGGTGAGTACCTAGTAGCTTCAATCACAAATAATGCTACAAAATTTGCTCTGAAGAAAACAAAATGTGGCTGTGGCTGAGATATTTTTCAAACATTTAACAAAGTTTAAGCCACAAAAGCGTACAACTTTTTGAGAAACAGAAATTATGTTGGAAGAGTTTCTCTTGTGGATCCAACAAAGTTCTTCCAGTCTCTTTGTTTTGACTGTGCAAAAGGTGAGAAAGCCCTAGGAAACTTCAGAGCATCGGAAGCCAACATTTAATGTGGTAACTGACATCTAGGGTGAAGAAAATCTAGCTTAATGTTAGCAGGATGACTCATCTGTAGGAAATACATTTCTTCTGTTCTCACTAGCTTTAGGTGTCTGGGGCTGAGCATCCCTGTGTCTCAGGAATAAATTTGCCAAAGGAAACGAGACATGTTGTCAAAGAACCATGTTGGTCCAGTGACCTTAGTTTTGTAAAGGCTCTTTTGAAATGGACTTAGAAATAGAGTTGCTATTCCATTGAAGGAGAGTGACTGCCCAAGAGACATCTGGGATTAATAATATTCCTCGTATTATCAATTTTATGTTTCTTCTTTCTATCTCACAAAGTTTCAAAAATCTCTAATTATATTGGGAGTTAAGAACTGCAATATATTTAACATTTGGGTCCTTGATGAATACTTCTAATATTCTAAATCTTTTTCCCTTTCTCTTTTTTTGTAAATTTTGCTAACTTAGTTCTATAATAACAGGCAAGTGAAGGGAAATAGTGTTTACAGTGTTATGTAAAAAGTGCAACCACACATTGTGCTTTGTTTCAGATCCTTGTATTTGAGGAAGGTTTTATTACTCAGTACAAATACATTTTAATTGTTCCCTGAACAAAGACATCCTGATCAAGCTCTGTCTGGGTGTGTCCTGTTGTAGTTCTGAAGTATTAATTCCTGGCAAACACTGCACCCACCTGGCCCCAAAGAAAAATGCATAACAATGGGCATGCATTAGGCCTCAGAGTCATGCGGTACACTTGCTACCTTGACATGGCATTTTTGTCAGTGCATGGTCTGTGGATGACAAATGGTGTCTCTCCTTACCAGACCATGAAGCAAAGGTATTTAAATATTCCTAAGTGTTCTCTTTCTTCTTTCTATCCTCTTTGTATTTGTCTCTTTTAATGCTAAAAAATGCTTTAGAGATCATTATACTCAATTGCCTCATTTTACAGATTATAAAATTGGGGCTCAGAAAGTCTAGTAAGTGGCAAGAGAGAGCCAGAATTAGAAACCAAGACATAAAAAGCTTTGAGCCACGAATATTGAAGAATGGTCAGAACAACTTGGGTTCTGTTAGAACCAATAATATTTTGATAAACAAAACTCATTCAGTTTAATTTATATCAGACACTACAGGAATGTAACAGGTTACAGGAAGGAAAGAAAGAGCCACCTCCACAGATAGAGGAAAAGGAGTCTTTTTTAAATTTTCAAATTAGATAGTATTATTTTCAATGGACTTTCCCCCACAAAAGTTGATAATGTATTTTTTTTTTTGTAATCTAAGGGACCCCTTTATACCTTTAGTAACTATAAATATAAGACTAAAGACATTAAAATAAATTTGTATTTTTTAAAATAAATGTCTTTTGAATTACATTTTTATTGCAATACAGAATTCTCCTGTGTATGTCCTTATACTAAAGGTTGATTGACTCTGCAACAATCATCAAACGTTACCTCTCATTTGATAAGAATTTTTGCATTGGTTAGGTTTTATTTTTTTTGACACACATGCACACATATGTATATGTGTATGTACACACACACACACATACACACACACACACACACACACACAGAGTCAGGAATAATAAGCAAACTGAAACTGTAAGCCATGTAAGGAGGGGAGCAGAGTCAGGGATATCAACATGACTTTCTATTATTCAGAGAACAATCTGAACATTCATTCATTTTGGTTATGCTGGTAAGTGATGCTGCTACAACTGAAAGTCAGTCATATCATTCCATTTTCAAAAAGTTTCCAATGCAAGAGATGTCAATAAGTTTAAATAAAAATTACAAAAAGGAAAAAGGGGGTAAGTTTTTAGTATTTTACAAAATAAAATTGTAAGATCTATCAGGACATGGTATAAGTATGCTATAATCTGCTCTATTTGTCTATAGTGCTTATCCTTTCCTTGAAGTCTTATCCCTATGCTGTTTCTATTTTAATTTAGGTTCTCTAATATCTTCTATAACCAAAGATATGTTAATTTTTTTTATTAACTCTCCTCTTTTTAATCAGCATGTATAGGACAATGCCAAAAATATTTACTAGTCGACATTCCCAGTGGATTTTAATTGTGTAACAGATCTTTATGATTACCTGAGTTAGAGATCGGACTCTTTTATTATGTTCTGTTGTTAGTTTTGTTTTTTCTAGCCCATACTGTGTTAAAAGTTCACATCTTATGCCAGCCTACCATAGGGTCATACCTACTGTGGGCATTCAAGAAACTCTCTGGATACCAATAAAGATTAGGTTAATAGGCATAAAGCTATTGAAAAGGTCAATCTTTATTCATCATATATTTTGTCTGATTTCTTTGTTTGGTGGATGCTCAAAAATAAAATGATAAACAAACAAAAAAGCCAGGGAAAAAAAAGCTTTCTCAATATTTTCAACTTTTTTCAAGAATAAGTTGTTTTGCTTTACTGTAGTTTGAAAATATGTCATTTTGTGAGATTGATCCAATGTTGGGATAAAGAATATGTTCTGAAAATCTCTTTTAGAAAGATTTATAATATTAACCTCAGGCTATTTTAAGTCCCGTCGATCTTTATGAAAACAGCCAAGAGATCCATTTGTTTTCTGAACAGTAGAAAGTCTCTGTTACCTTTTGTCAACCATAATTGAACAAATGACTTTGGGTCAAAGTGATTCAGTTGTGAAGTGCCTAGGGTCCTGCAAGCCGCCTAGAATACAGACTGAAAAAGCAGTCTCTTGAGACCTGAGTTGTCCACTGCAGCCAGAGGCTAAATAGTCCTACTCAATTTTTCTGGGATTAAAACCATTATAGACTATCCTAAACTCAGGGTTAATAGAAACCAGTACAGTGGCTACTTGTGGACACATGGCCAGCACACCTGAATGTTCTACCAAACTACTCAGTCTTGGTTTTCATTATTATTTTTCTTCTACGTAACCAATTAATTATGTAATAATGTTATTGAAAAACTCAGTTTCTTGATTATTCTTTATTTTCCTAAAGCTGCCAGAGATCTGTTGGAGGCATTGAACTAGGATAACACCCTGTTTAGCTAACAGAAAGTTAGAATGTATTCCCTATTACCCCAACTTGTGCAAATCCAAATAATCTATGCCATCACTATTGCCAAAATAACTTTTTCTGCCAAGCCTTAACCACCCATCAGGGTATCCTTATTTTCTTAAAAAGTGTAGTGAGCTTTAAAGAATCATTAATGAGCCTCGTTTATTTAATGGCAACCTGCTTCTTCCTGACTTTTTTTCTAAATCCTTGCCCTCTTAATCACCTCACCACTACCACCAACCACTACCACCACTCCTCTGTGCACACACACATACACAGTATACATGTCCACATACTCGTCCCATGCTGGTTCCCCTAGAGAAATCTAGTCTATTCAGGATTCATTATGAATCTGTGGTTTTTGTTTGTTTGTTTGTTTTTCCCTGCCTGCCTAGATTCTATCTTCATTTGACCTTTGCTGCTAAGGGTCTGTATGAATTGGTACAAAACCTACCTAAGATGTGACAACAATGTAATTATTTTCTCAAGATATGATCAGTTTACTCATTTGTTTATAGCACTGTGTACCTGGCTTCAGGAAGTTTACAATTTGGTTTTGGCATTTCTCTTTGGGTGCCCTTAAGTATATTTTCTTTTGAAAGTGTTACATTAAGATGTGTTGTGCATTTTTGATTGTTGGCTCCCAGAGAACAAGGAACTTGCCTACTTATCTTGCTCGGTACAGAATCATGCACATATCAGTACTTAGCAAGTCTTTTCTCCTACTACTACTGATGATGATTAATAGTGTTCTTCTCAAGCATTCTCCAAACCCTTACAAAATACATTAATTATTTCCACATGCACTCAGGGAGGAAAGAAAGTATCATTATTGACATTTAAAGGATGAGAAAAATAAAGTACTGTATATTTAGATGAACTATCCAAAACTTTATAATAAATAAATGAAACCAAAAAAAATAATTTAGCTGTGTTTTCTTTCAGTTTCTAAGATTTCCCAACCAACTCTATTCAATTTAAAAATTTAATGAGTCCTTATGACTAGTATTTTGCTAGGTGCTATGGGAAAAACGAGAAAATATAGTTTGGTCTTCGACCTTAAGAAAGTAAGAAGATAGAGCTTAGTATCAATTAGATGGTAATTTACTTCAATTTAGATTAGGACTTAAGCGATATTTCTATGTGAAATCTATAGTGCTAGGATATGAGGGATGTAATAGAGATGAAATATACTCTTTGCTTGTAGGTACTCAAATGTGGCAAAAATAATGAGAAAACAAATATTATTTAGTTTGTGAAAGGACTTATTTAAATACTAAAGAGGGTGCATTAAAGGTAAGTTAGTTCTGTATAGTAGGAGATAAATATAAAAAAGGTTTGGATAGAAGATGGCAGTTGTAGATTTTGAAATGCATTATTCTGTCAACAGGCTGCAGAATAAATTGGAAAAGGAACAAAAGCCTTTGGAGCAGGGACATCAAGTCTAGAGGGGGAAGACATGTTAAGAAGCTATCACAGAGTTAATGTGAGAATGATGAAGGCCAAAATTATAAGGGTAGAAATGAAATAATAAATTAGACAAATAATTTAGAGGTAGATTTAGACAGATAATGTGAAGAGAAAGGGCAAGGAGATCCAAAAGTCTTTCTAAAGAGTTCCTATAGACAATAATTAATTGCCATGTTAATTGTGCTATGTAAGGTCAAGAAGAAGGTAGAGTTGGTGGAAAGGTCTGGAATGAAATCAGATTTAAGCTCGATTTTGAATGATGCCTAAGGGCAGATGTGTGGAAATGTGCATGATCTTCCTCAGCATTTCCTTGGCATCACAAGAAAAATTTGTTCTCTATTTTCACTAACCCAATGCCTTCTTATGAACTGAAGAGGCTTGCTGATTACCTTAAAATTCAACTCAATTTCTTAAAAAAATATTTAAGTACTTTCATTTTTTGACAACCCAACTTTTGTCATCTTACTCAAATGTTGCCTGAGACAATTAGACTGCTTTTGAGCCCCTCCAATATTCAAAATTCTCTTGATATTTGGTATCATTTGTGAGGCTTTTCACAACTAACTGATAGAAATGGATTTCTGATTTTTTTTTGATATTTAATAAGGGTTAGGCAATGATTCAAACTCTTTACTAATATTTATTCTTTTTATCCTCACAATAGCTCATTGGAATCCATAATATTAATTGTCCCAGCTGAAAAAAAAAAGAAGGCTAAGTAACTTTCCTAAAGTTTCACAGGTAGTATGTGGTAGTATGTGACAGAACCTAAACTTTTAAACACTAGAATACACTAGATACAACTCCAGGTAAAGTAAGAAGACTTTTTTAAATCATTATAATCATGTTTTGGCTATGATAACTATAAACCATTTATTTTTAAACATGGAAAGTCAGTAATAGATCTTTGGTATGACATAAGTGTAAGTTGAATGTCCATTCTTTGAAATGGTCAAGAACCAGAAAATTCTGAAAACATTAATCAAGAACTGGGACTACAAAAATACACTTAGGACAACCGTTTAACAACTAGAATAGGCTAGTTAAAAAGTATCAACAAAAGATCTTTTAGACATGAATTGCTTCCAGCCATTCCCCAGTCTTTCTGAATTTTCTTAGGATTCAAATTCTCTGGAAAAATGACTAAAATTTAGTCACTAAACTGTTCTTTCACTGAACTCTGTAAAGAGAAAAATACAATTAATTAAATTACACATAGTGGAGAATAGCCACTGTCCCAACAGGAAACTTCAGATGCTGTAAGGGAAAAGAAATAGATGTTGAAAAAAAGCTGACATAGCCACTAAAACCTTCTAACTATTAAGCCTTCTTTCTTCTGCATTTATACTTGTGATACTGAAAGGAATGATCAAAATATTTATAATATTTATAATCAGAATGAACAATCAAGGAAGCTCACAAACATTTTTATGATTTGGTTTTAAGACAAATTATTCATTTGCTTTCCTTATTACATTCCTTACATTATTCTTTATGTTGTTCATTTGTTTCCTTACTTAAATAGATGACTATGGTCTATATTAGATGTATTCAGAATGTATTGTTTATAAGTTAACTGAGCACCCCTTTCTATATCCTGAGCCATAAAAAAAATCCCAGTATATTTAAAATAATTTGAAATTCTATGGAGTATGTTCTCTTACTACAATGAAATCAAAGTAGAAATTAATAATGGAAAAAAATAAGAAGAAAAATCTCCCAATACTTAGAAATAATTTGTGGATCAAAGAAGAAGTCTTAAGTAAGCTTAAAAAAAACTACATTGAAATAAATGAAAAAAGAAAAATACATGTAGAATCAAAATATGTATAATGCAGATAAAACACTAGTAAGGCAATGTATAATATGCTTAATTTATAAAAGAGGAGAGGTCTCATCAATAACATAAGCTCCTACATTAATAAAGTCATAAAAATAATGGCAAAATTAACCCAAAGCAAACACACACACACACACACACAAAGAAATAATAAAGGGCTCAAATCAATGAAGTTGGAAACAGAAAAAAAATAAAGAAAATTAAAAGAAAAAACTTTTTCTTTGAAAAAATCAATACAATTGACAAATTATAGCAAGACTGACAAAAAAAGAGTGCCAACACAAATTACCAATACCAAGAATTAAATAGTAGTCATTACTATAAACCACAAAGTCATTAAAAAAAAATTAAAAAATACTACAAAAAATCATACACATAAATTTGACAACTTAAATTCAATTGACCAATGCCATGAAAAGCACAAACTATCAAACTCATCTAATATAAAATAGGTAATTTTAATAATCTTACAACCATTAAAGAAGTTAAAATTATCACTTAAAAATTCTTAAAAGGGGTATCTTAAAGCCAAGAATGTTTCATTGAAGAATCCTACCAAACTTTTAAAGAATTAGCTATAATTGTACACAATCTCTTCCAAAAGAGAAAAAAGAGGGGAGAGTGACAAACTTAATTTCATAAAGGTGATATTACTCTTAATCTAAAATTAAAAAAAAAAGAAAACAAAAAATAAGACAATTATAACTCAATATCCCTCATGAACACAGATGCAAAATCTTCAATATTATTAAATTTAATGCAGTGATATGTCACAACCAAGTGGGCTTTGTTTTAGGAATGCAAGACTGAATCAATGTTCAAAAGCTAATCAATGCAATCCATTTTATTAATAAACTAAAAAAAAAAAACAGATGTCCTAACTTGTGCAATGAAGCAAGAAAAGAAAACAAAAATATATAGCTTACACAGGAAGAAATAAAATGGTCCCTATTTGCAGTTGACATGATGGTCTGTATAGCATACCCCAAAATATTAATAAAAAATAATAATAACTCTAGAAGAAATAAAGAAGTTTTGCAAACTTATAGGATAGATACAAGATTGTCATATTAAAGTAATTTTATTTCTATAAACCAGCGATTCACATGTGGAACCCTAAATAAAACAAAATTCAACTTCCAATAACCCAAAACAGATGTAAATTTAATAAAATGTGGTAAAGATTTATGTGTTTAAAGCTGAAAAATACTGATAAAAAAATGAAATAAGTGAAGATGTTCTAGGATTAGAAAACTAAACAGTCAATATGCCAATTCTCCACAAATTAATCTAAGTTTATTATAATTTCTATCAAAATCCCAAAAATTCTATCAATAGCAAGATTTTTTATAGAAAGTCAGAAAAACTAGAATAGCTAAAACAATTTTGGAAGAAAAAAAAAGTTTAGAAATCACTCTACCAGATTTTAAGACTTAGAATATAGCTACAGTATTCAAGACACTGTGATATGAATGAAGAGAGATGACACAAAAAGTAATGAAACCAAAGATAAAATTCAGAAAAACAGATCCATATAAAAACAACAACTTATTTTTGACAAAGATGCAAAAAAGCAGTTCAGTAGAGGAAGGATAATTTTTTCAGTAAATAGAGCTTAGATGACCAGAAAGCAACAAGCAAAAATAAATAAATAAATTGAACCTTAACCTAAACACCAAATTTAACTCAAAATGTATAATAGATTTACATATCAGTGAATCTACACATTTTTAGAGAAAAATGTATATAAAAAAAAAATCTTTGGGACCCAGAGCTTTGTAAACAATTCTTAGACATTGCATAAAAAACATAAGCCTTAAATATAACAAATTGGATTTCATCAAAATTAAAAATGTTTAACCTACAAAAGCTCTGGTTAAGAGAATAAGAAGTCAAACTTCAGACTGGGAAAAGTATTTGCAAACTTCAAAACTAACAAATGATACATACCTAGACTATACAAATAAGTTTCAAAACTCAAGAGCAAAAAAATAAAAAAATAAAAGGAAAAGAAATAAGTTGAAAAATGGGTAAAAGACATTTATAGTCATTTTGTCATAGAGGGTAAACATATGATAAATGAGCATTTAAATATGGTCAACATCATTAGCTATTAGGGAAATGCCATTTAAAATCATGAAGAGATACCACTATACATCTCTTAGGACATCTAAGACTTGTAAAAAAAATAATTACAACACTAAATACTGCTGAGAATGCCAAAACCTGAATTTCCCATACATTTCTTGTGGGAATTAACATAACTCTTCTGAAAAATAGTTTGGCTCATTTATGACAAACATATGCTGATTTTATGACCTAGCAATTGCACTCCTGGACATTTATCACAAAGAAATGAAAGCTTTTATTTACACAAAAACCTATATGCGAATGTTGATAGCTTCTTCATCTGTGATAGCTAAACATTGGATACTACCCAAATGTCATTCAATGGGGGATGATTAAACAAATTGCATTGCATCCATATCATAGAATAAGACTCAGTTATAAAAAAGAAAGACTACTTATATACATAATAAACCAAATATGTCTTAAAGAAATTATTCTGACTGAAAAAAAAAACTAAAGGCCAATCTAAAAAAGTTATACACTGCATTATTCCATTTATATAAATTATCCAAATGGCAAAAGTTACAGAAATAAAGAACAGATTAGTAATTGTTTGCCAGAGACTAAGGATTTAGGGACAGTGAGGTGAGAGTGTATTGACTGAAAGAATAGCACAGGGAGGTCTTTGTAATAAGGGAATAGTTTTGTGTTTAAATGGTGGTCATGGCTAAACAAATCTACATCTGATAAAATTTTATAGAAACATATAGATATGCATGCAAATGAGTACATCTGAGTGCACAACTGGTGAAAGCCGAGCAAGTTCTGTGGGTTATATTAATGTAAACTTCCTGGTTTTGATCTTGTACTACAGACATGTAAGATGTTACCATTAGGTAACAGGTACTTCTCTGTACTATTTTTGCAGCTAGCTGTGAATCTGTAATTATTTATTTATTCTCTAGCACTGGCAAAATCAGCTAGTAAATGTTATACAGAAGTGGCAAGAGTGATTATTGCATTGTCCCTAGTTTTAGACTAAAGCATTCGTTTTTTCATCTTTGAAGTGTAAACTTAGCTGTAGGTTTTTCATAAATGCTTTTTATAAGTTGAGAATATTTCTTTTTAATTCTAGTTTTTTGAGAGTTTTAATCATGAATGAGTGTTAAATTTTTTTCAAATGCCTTTTCTACATCTATTAAGGTGATAGGATGTTTTCTGAGCTTTGTTTATTAATACAGTGTATCATATTGATTTTCAAATATTAAGCCAACCTTGCATGCCTAGTATAAATCACGTTTGGTCATCATATATAATCTATTTTACATTTACCAATATTTCGTTGAAGTCTTTTGTGTTTATGTTTATTAAGGATATTTATGTTTTGTTTTCTTTTAATCTCTTTATACAGCTTTCATTAGGGATAACACAGAGCATTTAAATTGTGTTGGGAAATTTTTCGTTCTCTATTTTTTTGAAAAGTTTGTGAGAGATTAATATTATTTCTGCTCTAATATTTGGCAAAACTTATTAGACATTTGAGTCTGGTTTTCTCTGTGGGAAAATTTTTCATTTCCAAACAAATATTTTTGTTATAAGTTAACTCCAATATTCTATTTCTTCTTAATTTTATAATTGGTATCTCTAGGCAATTGTCCATTTCACCCAAATTGTCTAATTTCTTTAAAATCATTTTAATTTCTATAGGATCCTTAGTGATGTTCCCTTTTTCAATTCACTTTATTTTTGTAATTTGTGCCTTCTCCATTTTTTTTCTTGTTAAGTCTAACAAAAATTTTGTCAATTTTATTTTTTCAAAGAACCAATTAATTTACTGTTTTACAATTTTTTTCTCCTTTTTTTTTCTATTTCAGTAATTTTCCCTCTCATATTTATTATTTCTGGTCTTTTTGGGATTTAGTTTGTTCTTTTCCTAATTCAGTAGAAATAAAAACATTTGTAATTGATTTTATAATTTCCTTCTTTTTATTATAGACCTTCAAAAATCTAAATTTTCTTCTAAGATCAAATTTGGCTGTATTCCATAAATTGAAATATAATTCAATTTCATATACACTCACTTCAAAATATTTTCTAACTTCTCTTGTGCTTTTTATTTTACCGATTAGTTATATAGAAGTACTTTGCTAAGTTTTCCAATGTTTGGAAGCTTCTTAATTTCTTTCTGTTATTTATTTCTATTTTGATTCTATTGTGGTAATAGGACATACTTTGCATGATTCCAATCCTTATATATTTGTTGAGACTTTTTATATGGTCTAAGATATAGTCTACCCTGGAAAATATTCCATGTCCCCTTGAAAAAAAATGGATTTTGCTCTTGTGGGATGAATTATTCTAGAGATGTCAGATAGGTCTAGTTAATCAATAATATTGTTCAAGTTCTCTATGTCTTTGTTAATTTTCTTTATTTTTTATTCTATCAATTATTAAAAATTATGTATTGAATTCTGCAACTATGATTCTTTAATGGCATATTTCTTTTTTCAATTCTGTCAGTGTTTCCTTCATATATTTTTGGACTTTAATGTTAATATGTTTATTTATAATTGTTATAGCTTTCTGATGAATTAATATTTTTATCATTATGAAGTCCCTCTTTGAGTCTTTATCTTATAAAAGGCCTTAGTGTTGCTACTGGCATTTGATAGACATTTTATAAAGAAATAATCCATAATGTGGCAATATATTTATTTAATAAATATTTATTAAATATTTATTAAATATTATTACTTACTCTATTCCAGAAACTATTCTAGGTATTAGAATATTAACTATTATTCAATATTAACTTTGGTGCTGATATTTTATATACCTATTTATGCAAAGGTGCTTTTCTATATTTATTTGTTTACTATGATGAGTAACTCTACTAACTCTATAAGGTGTTAAGTTCTTAGTAAGAAACTTTGCTTTAAGGCTTATTTATTTTTAAATGAATAATGATATGGCAGAAACTGTGACTTGATTAACCAGTATCCAATATCTCTTATTTTATTAAAGTAGCTATGAGCCCTGGTAAAAGACTATACTTTCTGGCCTTCTTTATAGCTAAATGTGGTCATGTGACAAAATTCTGGCTAATGAAATGTAATCAGAAGTTATAGAGCTGAATTCTAATTTAGGTTCCTTAAAGCAATACAAAAATTTTATTGTCTCCTCTTTTTCCTGCTTTCTATCTGGAATATGAATATGATAAGTTATTTGAAAGTCTATAAATTGAAATATATGAATGCCAAGGAATGTGTCATATAAAGGTTTAAAGAGCTTGGATTCATGGGTAGCTTACTATTAAAACATAACTCTAGATTTTCTGTTCAAGTCTCTATTACCCGCACCTGCATACAACTTCTAATTAATACAAATGATAGCTACAGTGTTGCTGATGATAAACAAGCCCCTGTCCAAGTCTACCCAAATTGATACAGCGTAAAGAAGTGAATTACATGACATCCCAGATCTCTCAGGTTCTGGAGCCATCCAAACCAATGGACTATTAATTTTTCTCCTAAACACTCACCCTCTTGCCAATGAGCCTACAACAGGTTTTTATATAACTGTAGAAAACCTATCTTTTCTTATCATTCAAAAGCTGAGTACTTGGACACCCAGAAGTGATTAAGAATAGTGTCCTTATACAGGATTGCCAGAAAAGGTCACCTTTTCCAAGGTATTATTCATGGAATGTAAATTTATAAAGAAACATATTCACTTAAAAAAAAAAATTCTGGATGTGCTGACCTTCAGTCTTTGTTGAGCACCGATTTTCCCTGAATATTTGTTATTGCCAATGTACTGCACTTCAACGGTAATTTCTCTGACTTTAAAACAGCCTTTACTGTCCTGGAACTGCTGGCTACTCAGCAAATACCAAGCCTCGCCTGCCCTCATCTCTAGATGCTTCAGTGATGCCACATCTGCACATTCAGCTAGCTCTCGCTGACTTTCTTTTCTTTCCTTTTTTTGGCTGGCTGAAAACACAATCAAGTTAAATTTCTCCATAAAGTTCTCAAAAATGACTAATTACTTAAATCTGTTTGAATTCATTCTTAACTGCTAATTGAACTCTGTGTGCAAGGAGGTCAGAGGTGTGCAATGAGGTACAGCCTCCTCACAACAGTATGCAGAATCAGCCGTCTACCACAGTCACAGCTAACACAGATAGCATATAACTATTTCAATGCCTAGTAGTTTGGGGTGTTTCAGTGATCTTTCCTCCATTAACTTTCTAATTGGCTTCTCAACCTGATCTCCCCAAAACAGGCGGGGGGATCTGAATAAAAGTTAACTACTACCTGGGCAGATGAAAAACTTGATTAGTTCTAATGGAAGTAGGGGAATGCTATTGACATTACTTACTTTCAATTTTTGCATGGCAATAAGGCAGAAGGACTGATTTATAAAAGAGAGTGTGCCCATGAAGCATGAGCGAGAAAGACAGAAAGTTCACGTTGCACAAAATGAGCTGCTAATTTCTTTTCCATTTCACTGACAATGTGCTCTATGAGTTCAGAGCAGCTGGGATGCGAACAATGGATGTTCCCAACCTGTGCTCCATTTAACCTTTGAAACTCTACAAGGTCAAACAACAAGAGAGAAAATAATTTTCTCTCTCTCTCTCTCTCTCTCTCTCTCTCTCTCTCTCTCACACTCATTCTCTCTCGTCTTTTGCTTATAGTATGGCAAAACTAGGAGACTGAGGGACTATGTAAAAGGCACAGTTAGTTTCTTTAAAGAAATTCCTGTTTTTAACCAGAGTTTTTATTGGCAAAGATTTGAATGCCATTTTACTGTCATTTCTACATCAAATTCACATGAGTTATACAGATTGTGGATCATTGTTATGAATATGTGTGTTGGGGTGGAAGAAGGTGAGCATGAGCACTTACATTTGAAGAGAGATGTGCTGTGTTAGGTGCCTAAATCCTCACTGATGAAAAATGAATCCCAAGTCAATTACTGTATATTGGCAGGGAACTTTAAACCTTTTTTTTTTTTTAAATTAGCAATGTGTACCAGAGATCCTGACTATTCAAAATGCTGCCCTACAACCCATACTGACATAATGATAGAGTCCCTTGGGATACAGCCTTCATTTCCTTCTCTTTTGATAAACATATCAACTCCCTTCTGATATGCTTCTTATAACTTGGATCTCAATTAGCAATAGTTTGTGGCACCCTGGTACTAGAGATGAAAGGTAGAAAAACTAGTAGTGAGAGCTAATATTCATGAAGGATGTCTTGACAGATTTTTAATTCACCCCTTACCACTAGAATTATTGTCTCACCATAGTACATATGGCATTAGATTCTGAGAAATTGAAATTGAGGATCTGTCTATAAAAATGTAATCATTACTCAAATATTGGACATCTACACTCTTCCCAGGATTTAGTGTTTTAGGTTCAAGATCAAAAGACAAAATTAATCTGATGGTTTAACTTAAAATATATTAAAAATGATGATAATTTCAAAAACATAGTTTTCTTTTCAAGAAACCAAATGTATTTCACATTAACACACTGATACCATTGTAGTCCTATATTCTGGTTTATTCAGTAAAAAATAAAAAATTAAGAGGAAAATATAAAATAATTTGATAACAAAACTAATTCTCTATGATTTACTTTTCCAATATTTTACTATAAAATAATTATTTAAAAATAAATCATGTTTGGCTCTCACTCATTTGTCTAAGTTTACATTTTGCTTTTCTTATATTGTAATCCCACTTGTCTTGAGGTACTGACTAACCTTATGCTTCAAGGCTCCACACAAATTTATCTCTATTCACCTTCCCTTGTCCATTTAAGAAGTGTGAATTGACCTATCTCTGAGCTCTTCATTTTACCTAAGCACACCTCTATAAATCATAGTTGTACACACTGAACACACAAGTGTTTAAGTAGCCCTCTACTATTTCAGAGGCAAGGAACAGGGACTATATATAACCTACCATTAGATCTCCAGGATCTTGGACAATTTCTGAGACAGAATATGCTTTCAAAAATGTTTACCAAGTGAATGAGTGTAGACCTTGCATCTAGTTGTTTCCCTCAGGCTAATAATTTGTTTGTTGCATAATTTGCTTTCAGAAAAGCATATTTCCCTATTTAGCAAAGATATTTTTCTTAATCTTAACTTTATATTTCATACATTTCTGTATCACATTCAAGGTAAGAGATTACCCACTATAAAATTATGTTACCAAACTGTGATTAATATATTTGCTAATTGTCATGGACAATGGTTGTTGTTCAGTGCTTTTTAATATTCATAATATTTAATTTAACAACTGAAATTAAGAAATTAAATCACGAATCCTAAACTTTATATCAAACTGTAAAAATATATTTAAAATAATTCATTATCCAAGACCAATGATTTGAGATTAAATTAAAGTGGAAATACATTAAGAAGTTAAAGCAATGTCTTCAAAGAAGTATATTCACTTTTCTTTCTCCTTCTTCAAGAAATTATTTTTGTCTTTATTTGATCTACTTGAAATGAGAATAAGATATTCCTTTGGAAACTCTGCCTGCCAGCATTAAATATAGAAACTACATAGTTAATCTCTTAGTTCATCTTATCTAAGGAAACTTCCTAACCTTGAATGTCATGTCCAAGCAGATAATCAAAAATTAAAGCAAGAGCATATATATATATATATATATATATATATATATATATATATATATATATAGTAGATCATAGATATCAGCATAGGTAAATATAGAGGGGATAAATGATGGAATTTTCTGAGAAGATATTGCAAGGAAGAATTGCTGTTCAAAGTAGAAATTCAAATTCAAAGCCTGGTAGTCTCTAGATGTAACTTCAATAATAAGGTTAGAGAAAAGCAAGAATGGTAGCAGCAATGTAAGAGAAGAAAAGAAAATTTACTGGAAATAACATGGAAGCTCTAAAGTGTGCATTATTTTTCTGGTTCAATTCTTTTTTTTTTTTTATCTTTATGATCTACCATTCTACTTTTGATAATAAATACAAGTGGTGACTCCAGTACCTCAAGAAGTTTCCCAGTTTATTCCATCCCACCTAATTTGTTAATTCATTAAGTTATTACAGTACATGGACTTATACTGACCTGGATTGGGTGCATGTATGTCACAAACTGCGTAATTTTTTTTCTGAGATTACATTTCCTCATATACAAATGTAGCGTAGATAGATTTATCTCTGTCAATTAAGTGTCAGTAAGAGAAGCAGAACTGCTATGAGTGATAGAGAATAAGCAATTTATTATAGAAATTTAACTTTACACAACTTGGAAACTAGTTATACAGTCTATGAAAGGTTATCTCTGCCTCTGTTTCTGGTGCCTGATGTTAGCAGTTGGGAAGAAAAAATATAAAATTAGAAAGAGCAAGGACAAACTCTTGCACAGAAGATATAATGGAACCCATGATATCTTGCTACCACCTCTAAGTCACCAACTTTGATGATGCAGATTGCCTGAAGGAGAAGCTGGCACACTTTTCCATAGAGGTTAGTATATATTAGACCTTGAAGTAAAAAAAAAAGTGAAGCAGGATTTGATAGCACTTGAAGAAGCTGCAGACCTAGATGCTGCCCAATACTAACAAGGTGAACCAGCAGATAAGTGTGACATTTGTAAGCTGAAATAGTACTAGAAGCCCCTGTACAAACCTTGTGATGGTTAAAGGAATATTACTGCTGCTTCATGCCCACCTTCAGTTCTGATAAAAACTGACCTATGCAGGGAACGAAAGTCTGGAAAATGTAGTTTCAGCTTAGCTAAAATGATAATGCAAACCCATAACAGCATCCTATCCACCTAGTGTACTACTGGGCTGATGAAGCAAATTACACATTAAATCATTTTAAAAACCTTACAACATAAAAACAGTATGAACTATTGTTATTCCATAGCTTCCTTTTTACAATGAGCTGATGATCACTGTTTCACCTATGTTTTGGTCTCTTCAACAAAACTAGTCATAAGCATAAATCCCTGGGCAGTGTGATTTGACAGGAGTAGGTAGATCTGAGAAACCTAAAATTTCCTTTTAAATTGTCAACTAAAAACAACTTGATCTAACCAGTAAATTTGATAATATTATTTCACAGAGTCTGATCCATACCAAGAGAGAGACAGAGAGAGACAGTGAGAGATGAAGAGAAAGACAGAGAGAGACAGAGAGAAAAGGAAGGAAGGTAGAGAGAAAGAAAGGAAGGGAGGGAGGAAGGGAGGGAGGGAAGAGAAAAAATATCACATTAGGATGGGAACTGAGGTAGAAATAAGGGGAAGGTGGTAAGAAAATAACAACCAATGTATTTTTATCATGGAGAATAAAACATACTTTAAATCTCTAACTATAAATTAAAATCTCTAAATAAAAACAACTTGCTAATTTTCCAGAACTTTTAGTTGCAGGTTAAGGTAGAAAATATAAACAGAATAAAAATATTATAGAGATAATAGTACAGAATAGTAAATGGACTCAAGCAAAAGTTACTTTATAAAAGACCAATTTTAATATCATCTCCTTGATTTTTTTAATAAAGCATACAGATTTCTAAGTATATAAGAAAGTCTTACATCATATTTCTTTCCAATTTTTATATCAAAGGAGTTCTGATCCTTTTTTGATAAATGCCAAAGTATCAGTAGGATTTCAAGACAATAAAAAAAGAATTTTGGCTCATTTTATTCTACCTGAGATTAAATCCAGATGAATTATTAGAAGAGACGTCACCTCAAAATGCCCAATATTTAAGTCAAACTGAGTTTACGAAGAATCTGGTGCTCTGAATGTCAAGGTCAAAAAAGATTTCAGTCACCACTTACATTCCAAGTAATACTCACTTAGCTTCTCCTTCCAGACCTTTACACTACAACAAGATTGCTTTCAGCACCAGCAATAATTATGTCCCTTTCTTAGCAGCTCCTAAGCCCCAGGGTTTACTAGAGGTGGAAAATGAGATGCTCTAGTGGGAAGAGATGTAACTGCTATCTTAACCCAGATGCTAGAGGAAGCCTGTGGCCATAAAAATTATCACAACTTGTCATTCCTAGCCCCCTCCAGGGGCAAGATATTGTGTGACCACCATTGCCTGAGGTTACTCCAGCTTCTCTTTTCTGGAGTTTCTTAGTTGCAGATGATGAAAATAAGAGTATTATTGAAGAAAAGAACATTTCATTCACCTGTACAATATGACAGCATTTATCACAGAATCTGACATATGCCCTAAAAAAAGTTGTTTGTGAACAAATGAAGAGAAAGAGATATTATATTGGGATATAAAACCATTATGTTCAGAAGCCAGCAGAAGTCTTTAAATTAATACACATAATAACATACAATATGAGAGAAAATATTATAAAAGAAAATAAATAAGTGTGAATTATTTACAACAACTCTCATTGCATATATCTAAAATCTATCTTCAACAACACACTCTAAGTTTCATGAGGGCTGGAACCTTGACAGTCTTTTTCATTAGTGAAACTCACTACAAATCCCTATGCTAGACACATAAGTAGCTAATAAATATTTAATAAATAAATTCAGAGTGAGAAAAATTTCCAAACTAGACATAATTGAAAGCATAATACCATTAAAAATAAACTATTATTTTTAAAAAATTTGAGAGAGGACTAAGAAAACATTTTTTATTACATCTGTTTATTCCTTCTATAAAGATATAGCTAAATATTCAACATGTTATAAGCACTACACTTTGTATTGGGTGGGCAAGAGCTCTAGTTCCTGTCACCATGGAATTTATGAGAAAAATACACAAAGCACAGAAACAAACAAAACAAACTTGAGATTCATATGCAACTAAGTAATTTAAAGAAATTTGTCAAGAATGCATAACCTTTTATAGAAATCTATTAAAGTATTAAATGAGAATTTTTATTTGGTTTTTAATTTTGACAAGAAGGAAAAATTCAAATGAGGGTATATTAGTTAGCTATTGCTGTATAACATGAGGTCTCGAAACTCAGTGGTGTAAAATAATAATCATTAGTTAGTGTTCACAAATCTACAGGTGGGATAGGTGATCGTTCCTGTTATGGGTGGGCTCATTCACTTATTATTGACTCTGGGTCAGATAAGCACCTCTCATGATCTTGGCTGAATGCACACCTATATGGCAATCAGCTGGTTCTATGCTGGTTTAGGATGGCTTACCTGGACTCTCCTCTTAGGACTCTCATCCTCTGGCAGGCTATTTCAGCCTTGTCCAAATGGCAGGAACAGGGTTTGAGACAGAAAGAGCAAAGTCATATAAGACCTTTTTTCTCCCTTGCTTAAACTGGAAGAGTGTCCCTTCTGCTACTTCTATTGACCAAAACCATACATGTTCACCTCAAAAGTGTAGTAACAAGAGAAGTATAATAATGGTCATGACTTGTCTTAGAATTTAGTAAATTCAAGTCAGTAAGAAAATACTTAGCATCTATTATTCTATTTAATAGTGTTTATTGAGCTGGGTACTGTTTTAAGCACTAGGTATACAAAGAAAAATGAAAAATAAAGTTTTGCTTCATTTTCCTTTGGGGGAAAAGTCAATAAAAACACAAATAATTATATATGAGATCATTTTAATAGTGCTATAAAGAAAATCAAAGAAAGCAATAGAATGGTAGGTTTCAGGTTTGTGGCATGGGTATTGCATACTAAGCAAGGTAGAGAAAAGGAGTAAGGCTAAAACAAGTATAGCTTTGTGAACCAGGTAAAGGCTTTTGGATTTTATTCTAAGTGTAACAAGAAGCCACTGAAGCATTGTCATCAAGACAGCAATGTGATCTAATGTAGGTTTTAAAAGAACACTTGTTTATTATGAGGTTGAATTAATAGAGATGCAAAAGAGGAAGCAGAAATACTATTGTATCAGTACAGAGTGGGCAAGAATAAAAATAAGGAAGATAAGTAAGAATGTAGTTTTAGTAACCCCAAATGAAAGTTGTTGGTGGCCTAGTCGACAATTAGACTTTGAAAGGAGAGAAGTGGTCAGCTTCTTAAACCATTATAGAGACAGACCCATTAGGTTTGTTGATTGACTAGGCAGGAAGATGAAAGAGACATTTTAAGGATGATGTATTGAGAATGATTTGAAATGTAGACAGCCAATGGAGATGTGGTTAAGTCAGCACTCAATATATGACTGATTCTCAGGGCAAAACCAAAAAGGAGATTAATAATTTTATAATATCTTCATAGAGATAGGTCTGGATGAAATAAACCTAACATTGTGTAAAAAAAGTAGAAGTCTGATGAAAAAAATGTCTAAAATATTTAGAAACTTAGACATAGAGAGAGGAAAATGTTTTGTTTAAAGGAGGCCACTTGTATCAAATGCTTCAGAAAAGTTGGGCAAAAAGAAGCTTAAGACGCTGGGTGAACTTGAATATCAGGCACAAGCTTCTTGGTGTAAAGATGCCCTCCAAAATCAGTAGGCTATAGCATTTGGGGAGAGGGAAAGATCTTACTTGGATAATAATGTGACATTAAACTTCTATTTATGCTCTAAGCTGGAGGTAAGGTTCCAAGGAGTGGGTAGGGAACCTAAAAAGAATGATATATTGAAAGGGATTAAGTGATTTACAGAGATTAAATTCTGACAAAGTATGTACTTGCAAATCCTTCTGATGAAAGGAAAAGAGAGTCTCTAAAATTATTTATATGGATCAGGGGATTATAGCTTTCATCCAAGGAAAAACAGGAGCTGGATTTACCCTCCCAAATGAAATGACCAAAGGAATAAACAAAAGATATGAAACACTGGTTTTTAATACACCTGAGTATCAAACAACAAAAGACAGTGATGCCTGTGAATCAGGAACCAGATAAGGTGAGCTCTATAATTGCCCCAATTTAAAGCCTTGAGAGACTTAACAGGCTGTGGAACTTCTCTCTAAAAAGCACTATTACAAAAATTTTAAGAAGATAAGTAATAGACCTGGAGAAAACACTTGCAAATTCTACATCTGATTATTGATTTATATAAAAACTAAAGAATTCCCATAACTTAATAAGAAAACAATACAATTTTTTAAAATGTGCAAAATATTTGAGCAGTTACTTTCAACCTTTACCAAAGAAGATATATGGAAGACTAAAAGGCACTTAGAAAGATAGTCAGCATCATTAGTTATTGAGAAAATTTAAATTATAACTGCAATGAGATGCCACTACACTCATATTACAATGGCTAAAATTAAAAGTATTCGCTAGGATGTGAAGTGATTGCAGCTCTTATACACTACTAGTGAGAATGTAAAGTTGTATAACTCTTTCAAAAAAGAGTTTGGTGATTTCTTAAATTTTTAAACATATATTTACTATACGATCCAGACATTTCACTCTTAGGTATTTTCCCAAGAAAATGAAAGCATGTATCCTTGCAAAGATTTACACATAAGTGGTCAGAGAAGCATTATTTACATTAGTCCAAAACTGGAAACAACACAAATGTCCATCAACAGTGAATAGATAAACAAATTATGGTATATTCATAAAATGGAATAATACTCAGTGGTAAAGATGAATGAACCATTGACACATGCTATAACATGAATGAATTTCAAAATAATGATGTTGAGTAAAAGAAGTCAGGCCCCCAAAAATGTACTTATTGTATTATTTCATCCATATAAAATTATAGAAAATAAACATTAATCTATAGTACCAGAAAATAGGTCAGTGTTTACCTGAGGATGGGTGTCAAGGAAGGAAATTACAGGAAGAAAGGATTACAAAAGAGCATGAGGAATATTCTGAGGGTTAATTATTTTTATTGCAATGATTTCATAGTTGTTTATATAAATAAAAACTCATAAAAACACATACTTGAAATATGTGCAGTTTATCATGTTAATTAAATAATACATCTCTTTAAATATTTAAAATATTTAAAATAAATAATAACAATGACGTCAATGTACAGGAATCTTTCAATGAGTTTAGGTGGGAAAGAGCATTCTTAAATGAAAGATAGGACTAGAGTATAGGAACAAATATAAACAAATATCTTACATCAGTAATTGTTGCCTAGAAAGCAAGATAAATTGAGGTTACAGAAAAGCATTATTGGAAAACAAACAAACAAACAAAAATAAAATAAAAATACAGGGATAAACACACAAACACACACACACACACACACACACACACACACACACACACCACAAGGGAGTAATTGGTTCAACCCTTGAGATCAGTGATGTTATGTTAATAAAAAATAAAACTCCTTATGTTTTTTCTCACCTCAAAATAATAAAAAGGAATATGTATATAAATTTATACACACACACACACACACACACACACACACACACACATTATATTGGGAAGAGAAAAGTAAACTTCAGAGCTATGAGGCTATCTACTTCATTGTTAAAAGTATAGCCCCAGGTGAGTCCAACAGACATGGAAAGGAATCCTTATTATCATTGCTACTTTATTCAGATTACTGAAACTCAGATCTTCACCTTCTTTATCTGGGAAACATACTAACACTTTAAGCATTATAGAAGTTAAGCAACACAGGATCAAGTTCTTAGCATGGCATTTGACATGTAGCCTCCATTCAGAGGTGTTAGTTAACCCCCTTCACTTTCCTGGCTCTCTTAAAGTGCTCAAATTGCTCAAGTCAGAAAATTAGATCCCAGAATTGTATATGAAGTTTCTAAAGAGTTCTCAAAGCTGATGAGCTTTTATAAATCATAAATAATGGTAAATCTCTGGAAAAAATCATAGCAGTAAAGGAAAAATCTTTCAACCATAAAGAGGTAAGAACAACATTAAATTAGAACATCTAAAAGAGGGTATTAAAATGATGCTATAAAGAAATATCTTCATAGATCACATTAAGCCATTTTAAGTTGAATAACTATCCAATTGGTTGTCTTTCTAATGGCTTGAGTGATTATACCTAAAGATTTTTTATTTATAAGCAACACCAAATAGTAGAAAGTTATGTATCATCATATGGAAATGCTTGAATACAGATGTTCACAAGAACAGTATATTAATTGATGGTTTCATTGAGATTATCTGGTGAAATATGGTGTGGCAAGTACTGAAATTAGGCCCAAAACCTGTGTTCTGTTCTGACCCACAGAACTAGATCACAGGTGAAGTATTTCAGAAGCCAAATACCCTGAGTTTATAGGCAGGGATAACTAATAAGTTAATTTATATTATAAAATAGAAGAAAGACTATCTCCCTTGCTAATATTATGGGGAAATTTTAATAATTTTAATAACACAAATGATGTGCAGACACATTAAAACTAAAGTTCAAATCTTTACCAAAGTATCCTTATATTAAGATCACTATGAAATTGAAGGTAAACTAAATTTGCAAATAATAATGATAAAGCACAGCATCCAAAAATTTTCAGCAATAAAAATGTAATAATTCCAGCACTTGGGTTGAGCAGTTATACTGTCCACTTATTGGGCAGGGAGATCTATTCCCATATTATCAAATGTGGAAGAGAATGACAAATATGTTCAAACTCTCTTCTGTTACTTTCTGCCATCCTATATCTCAACCAGTCTTACTCCACACTTTGCAAGGCAGCAAAGGTAATGAAGAAAACTTAGTCAGTGTGGAGAGTATTCCTGTTTCAGTCTAAGGAAACTTTAAAATAGAAGGTTTTCTGAAACCAAATCCAGCCCATTAAGCAGGTAGAATAAGCCATTATATATTTGGTATAATCTAAAATATCACCTTCATCTTGAAAATTATTTCTTCTACTAACTGATCACAATGCCTGAAATTTTTCCAATTAGAATTAATGTTTGCATTTAAGTCATGGCTTTAAGGCAATGAATCTCTCGAAGATCCCTGGTAAGAGGCAAATTACTCAGATAATATGCTATATCTTGAAGCTGGATATGACATATTATAGAAGGCTGATCCTGGAGAAAATAAGTTGTACCATAAAACATTTGTGTGGGATTAAAGTTACAAAGGAAAGAATAGGAACTTTGGAAGTTGCACCAAGAAAGCAGTTGGGTAAAAGAACAACATTGAGAGTTTAGGAAAAGCACAATAACACCAGACCTCTGAAAAAGAAGTTCTAAAGGGAGGGAGCAGAATTCAGAACAAGGAAATGGTAAACTCTAAAGAAAAATATTACCTATGTCTTAATGTGACTGCAGTACTTCTGCTGTTCTCACATAGATCTTTTACACTTATATGACTTCTGAGTCAGGATATTCTGCTGATGTGTTCCACAAAGATTTTTGAACACCAACTATTCCAACTATCTTAAATTGAATTTTCTCAAAAATTGACTTTATGACAAGGAATTAAGGGCAAATAATTTACTTGGGAGGTCATTCCAGAAACCACAAGTAAGAAAGTAGAGAAAAACAGCAAAAATGAAAAAAATTAAAATGTACATTAATGAACAAATTAACTAATGTTCAATACCATTAGGGATCCTTTAAGAAACTTTTGAATCATGCCTTGAATCATCCTTCACAGGAGATTGGGATGTATTTCTACTGATAACTTTTACTCATTTAATTCCAGATTATGCTAGTGGTGAAGCAAGCTCCTATGGTACCAGTTATCAAGCAGAAGAAAAAAAAGAGGTAGCAAACTAAGTGTCCTAGAACTTGTTGAGCTTCACTGCTGATGATCTAAAAGATGAAGTTTGTACATCAGCAGTGTCTACTACACCAGAAATTTCACATGTATAGTCTGGAAGATAATGAGGAAATCATCATAATAAAACCTCAAACAGATAATATATAAACTGAAAATTCAAGTCCAGAGAGAACAAAGAAGATGTTAATTGAAAGAATAATCAAGTAAATTAAAGAGGGACTCCTGAAAGAGGTGGAATTTGACCAACTCTTAAAGGTGTTAACATGAATTAACAGAGTCCTGGTTAAATAGTAGAGGTGGAGTGATGAGGAGTATCAATATACTAATGTAGTATATTCCATGTTAATTTGGAAATGGAAGGAAAATTTATTGGATGTTAGAACCTTTATAATTGTCCCATCCTGAAGTATGAAACTCAACCAACACCTTAATCCAAGTGAACAAGATTACAAAGACCCAGAACTGAAAACAACCACTGCCCCGCC
This sequence comes from Macroglossus sobrinus, assembly GCA_004027375.1. Classification (NCBI taxonomy): domain Eukaryota; kingdom Metazoa; phylum Chordata; class Mammalia; order Chiroptera; family Pteropodidae; genus Macroglossus; species Macroglossus sobrinus. The sequence goes on from PVKZ01003144.1 coordinate 65,701, forward strand.
TCCACCATACACATGTCTAAATTTTAAGCACCAAGTCTTTTGATGCTGCTGTACTTTCTCCACTTTGTATGGGAAACTCAAGTATTATCTAAAGGTTTTCCAAATTAAAAACTTGGAGAACCTTGAGATCAACAGCTTTGATGATAGAATTGTTTAACTTCAGCCTGAGAGCAATTAAAGAACATATTAACTATATGTTCTAACCAGGTTCCTAAATGACTCACAGTAAATTTATCTTTGGAAGGGTTACATGTTTCATTAAAATGTGATTTGAAGCTCTGAAGGTGATATTTTTTTTCTCCTAATAATATTCACACTCGTGTATATGTATGTGGATATATGTAAATATATTTTAGAGTAAATAGTTCACTGTTAAACCTTTTTTTCCTTTTTTTGTAATGTAAACATTTTCGCTCCATGCACTAAACTGAAATATTTTTTATAAGTGCCTATATTTTAACTTGTCACTTTATATAGCACTTAATAGATATTACCCAATTTGGGTTTAAGGTACTGGAATTCAGGTTCTCAATCTTTACATGAAGTAACCATCTCCAGCACTCCATATAGTATTATTATTATTTTTTTAAGATTCAAAGTGTTTTAACTATAACTAATGTGTAAATCATTGGAATAAAGTATAATATTTTAAAAAACCAATCTAGTCTATACCATCTAGCTTAATTTTTATAATTTATTCATTTATATAGCATTATTTGAAATTAAATATGTCATATTCCAAGCAATAGCCCAGGGTTTTAATTTTTATCTTAAAATAAAAGAAAGAAGACAATATATGAACAGATAGTTATAATACATATGGTACATATACTGCACCATGTATATAATCATATGTATTATAGTTTACACAGTTTAGGAAAGTAGAAAGCACTAACTCAGGCTGGATTTTGGCTATGGGAAATGCCTGAAAATTTCTAAGTATATAAAAAAGACATAATTGCATTTTATCTGGATATTGCTGGCAGTTGTTCTAATGATAAATTGAAGGGTGCAAGTCTGAGACAGAAAGAGATATGGCACAGACTTAGTATGTATAAGAAATAATAGAAATATGGGTAATAGGATGAATAAAGTGGATCATAGAATGTACTTAAGAGAAATATTTAGCAGGACTTGATGACTGTAGCAAAAGCAGAGGCATTATTAGGGTCTTGAGTAGATTTATGATAAAGTTCACAGCCAGGCATGAGTCTTAAAATGTGACAGGAGTAGATATTGATATATACAACCAAAAAAAAAAAATCCCAAAAGAGTATCTTTAGGAGGCATTATTAAAAGTTTGACAGTAACTCTGTATTTGTATATTCACATAAATATATTAAATATATATATATATATATACATATATATAAACTTTTGATTTATAAAACTTAAAACTATTGGATTTAAATCTACAAGCCTAGATAATCTCTCCTAAAGAAAACTTATAAGTGTCCTCTCTCCAACCTTCAGACTCTACTGTAGGTACAATTTTCTTTACATCATTAAATAATTTTCCCCCTAGGATAGGAAGACCAGAGAATTCATAATTTAAGGGATTCATCCGTGATTATTTTTTTGTCCCACCCCTCGTATCCAATCCATCAACAAATCTAGTTGATATTATTTCCAGGTATATGTGCAAATCTACACATCTATCTCCACTTTCACACCTTTACACATCTCCATATTCTTTTATCTGTTACAGTAAAATTGTATTTTCTTAGAATAACCCAAATGTCCATCAACTAATGAATGGATAAACTGTGTGTGTGTGTGTGTGTGTGTGTGTGTATAACATGTATACATATATACATATATACATATATATATATATATACATATGTAGATATAAATAGATATAGAGATATTTATAGATATAGATATAATATATATACACATATACAATAAATTTTTTAAAATATGAAACACTTCATGAATTTGCATGTCATCCTTGTGCAGAGGCCATGCTAATCTTCTCTGTATTGTTCCAGTTTTAGTATATGTGCCACTGAAGCAAGCACCACAATGAACTATTAATCAGCAATTAAAAGAAATAAGTACTGATACATGCTATAGCATGAATGAATCTTGAAACATGCTAAGTGAAAGAAGATAGTCACAAAGGCTAAATATTACATCATTCCATTTATATAAAATGTCAAGAATAAGCAAGTCTATAAAGACAGGAGATAAAGTAGCAAGGGACTGAGAGAAGGGAGAGGAAAAACAGAATGAGGAGTGCTTACTAATCAAGGTGTCTTTTGCGGGTTGATGAAATGTTCTCAAATTTGAAAATTTATAATGAGAATTAGAATATTGCCCAACTTTGTGAATATACCAAAAACATTAGACTTTACACTTTACAATGATGAGATTTTATGGTATATGAGTTATATTTTAATTTTAAAAAATCTAATACAAATGTTCTTAATTTGAGGAAGAGAGCAATGAAAACCATTACTAGGGTGATAGTTTTTTAAAAAAGAGAGAGGTAATAATAATTATATGACAAAATTTGAAGAAAACAATGAACCAATGTGGTGACAAATTGAAAATAGAGCAAAGGACGGAAACAAGCCAAGACAATTGCCTTAATGAAATGAAGTACATAATTTGAAAAAGGAACCCAATTGTGGGGAGAAGATTAATTCAGTTTTGAATATGTTGAGATTTGCACGAATATGAGGTTTTTTAAGTGGAGATGCCTTTAGGCAATTGAACATATGGGACAAAAGTTCAAGCTGCTGGAGATACAAAAATGAGAGTCATCAACTTAGAGGAGGCAGTTGGAGCCATGGGGATAATGCAGGAAAAAAAGAAAAAAAGAAAAAAAGAAAGTTAATGTCTGGAATTCTTTTAGAAGTATTCTTCACTTAGGCAATGATCTCATGAAGAAATCTCAGAAAAGAGAAAGTGAAAATGATGGCAGAAAAGTGCTTAGCACAGAGGTTAAGAGAGGAGAGTTATAAGAAGGAGCAATGGCAAATACTGAGGAGCCGTCAGAGAGTCTGGGTGGGAGAAAACAAAGTAAAGCAAGCTGTTAGACTATTTCATTAAGTTATACAAAGAGTAAGAGCGTATTAAATTAGTAGCCAGAGGAGGCCAGGAAGGTTTTGGCCATGGGGAAAGTAATGGTAAGGGAAGTCACTGAGCTTATAACATAAATGAAGTGCATAGAACACCAGGCTGGGGAACTATAAGAACAAACATCACAGGGAAGAGACAGGCAGAAAAGTGACATGACTCAACCCATTCTTGAAAACTGAGTTTAAGAAAGATTGTTTAAGTGATTGTATTTGAGACTATACAGAGACTAGAGTTTGGAGAGGACCAGGGTAGGGGAAGGAGTAGAAGTAGCATATTCAACTAGCAAGATAGACATGAATTCAATATTCAGCAATGCATACTATAAGGACAAAGTCAAGATCTCAAATGCAGAAAAATATATGATATAGTTTTTTCTCTTCATAAACCATAAATGTTGTTGGCTACACATTAGCAGAACATTGATCTTACAGAAGACATTTTGTGGATTTCTGCTTGCCAATGTTAATGGTTTGTTAATGCTTCTGACAATCCATCTTTTTTCTACTTCCTCTCTTCCCTACTGCTCCGTATGAAAAGACAGCCTGTCAAAAAGTGAAAATAATTTTATATTTACAAGGCAGAAGAACCTTTAAATGACCTCAGGGCTTTACATGAAATACTCACAGGTCCAGGATGATTGGTAAGGTTGCTGTTGACAGATACTACTTGATGGACTGAAAATCAATTTGATCAGATGTTTTTATGGATTATAGTGGCCCTGGCTAATTACAAAAGATTGTCTTCCTAGATCCCACAGTTTTCAGAGCTGACTTTGAGCAGAAGTACACAGGATTAAGCTACAGGCTTGACAGTTTTCCCTAATTATCTGTCGCAAGGGCAACTCTTGGATCGTCTTGACACGATCAAAAACAGGCTGAACTTTTATTTCTTAGTCTACATGCCTTTTTGCTTACAGTCATCGATATTTAGGTGATGAGGCTCATCACATTATTATTGTTTACCTGGGCTTAGAAGAGTGTAAGAGACTACAAATATGAAAAAATGGATATACAAAGTTTTCTAAAATGTGGTCATTGATACAAAGAAAAATAAAATGAATGTTGTATATATTCAGTTATTCAGATACAATGAGAAAACATGAGTTTATAACAAAATTTTTTAAAAAGTTTGTAAGATGTCTTATTAAAAGAAGAGATTAAGCAAAAGAGATTATATTATATGTTTGGATCAACAACAGTTTTACCAGAACTAATAAGTAGATTTTAGGAAAATTTAGGTTCACTATCAGAGACTAAATTGTGTCATCTCCAGGAAGATTTTGACCAAAGTACATACCGTTGAAATAAATACTTTGCTTTGCACAAGATAACTATAGAAGAAAAACATTCCTTTGGAATATAAATTGTTAAACATCATTAATTTAAGATGACATGGCAACTAAGCTGTTAAAATTTAGCTATTACTGAATATGAGGAACAAGGGTCCTTGATTCAAGAGTCAGTCTGCACATGGATAAGACAGCCTACATGGCGACAATTTTGTGTGGAAAAAAGTAAGGCAGACAGAAGAGAGAAAAGTTGGTAAAGGAGAATAGCGAAGACTCCTATCTTTTTTTGACTGCATAAATGAGGTCTGAGGCTTTTGAGAGAAGGATTTAGACTGGAGATGAAGAAACTGAAATCACAAAGATTTATGTGGCATAGATACAAACATTTTTGCTGGAGCTCATAAGCGGAAAGATATGTCATTGAATGGGAAAGAAAATCCTTCTTCTCTGTCCTATCCAGAATCCAGCATGTACCTGGCAATATTAGGGTTTGAGAGGTCTACATGTATTCCTGTAAGTAACTGATGAGTGAGGTGAAAAGTAAAAGAGAAAGTTATAATTCTTGACAAAGAAATGTCAATTCAAAAGGGCAGCCTCTTTACATATGTGTATTCACAGATAAACTTGGCTGGCACGGCAAAGCAATTTGCAAAGGGTTAAAAGCTTATGCTATCATTCATTCAACAAATATTTATAATGCATGCTATGTGCAGTCTTGATTTAGGTATTAGAAGTTCATCAGTGAAAAAACAAACAAACAAACAAAATGTCCCATAAACTTGTGAAACTGGAGATACCATGACCTTTTTTGTACAAATAATTTTGTGAAGGCTGAAGAATATTAGGTTACATTAATAAAATGCTAAAGAAACATAAATTATATTATTACCTTGCTGACTAAAAAAACTATTTTATCTGTACTTTATTTCAAAAAAATTCAGTTCTTTAGAATTAACTTATTGAAGAAAGAAAAACTTACATGATTTTTCAAGTTCCAAACTAATTTTAAGGTTTTATAATTTTTGTTCAGATAATTACTTCCTAAATTAGAAAGAGGTACATTTGAGACCAGTAATAGTAGGAATAAAAAAAACAAACACAATTTAAAAATTATGTGTTATAAGATAGGCTTACTCAGAAGGGACAGTGGTTTCATTGAGTCATTTTGGATTATTCCTTCAGATGCTAGACCATAAAAACAGGTGACGTGTAGAAGAAACTACAACCAGTGGCCCATAAAATGGTTATAATCTCATCAAACACCAGGAACAATTATAATCCAAACTTATATCACTAGACCTATCAAGTTATAATTTGTATATATCTATTTTAGAAATTGCATCATTTAACCTCACTCACAAAGGTATTGGAAAGATTAACTAACTAGATAATTTCACAAAGTGCTCAGATAATAAAAGGTAAAGGGATAAATGCCAAGGATTATTGCTTTAGACCCTCTGCCGATGCTAAAAGACCAAAGTTAATGTTTTGTTTCATTTTCCACTGTCTAGGTAGCTCAAGTTCATTAGTCCCAAGAATGGGGGTGGTAGGAGGTGAGAAGTACCTCTCCAGGAAAAGGAGATTATAGATTTACATCCCAAGGGGAGTCAAAGTCATGGGATTTATCAGAGCATTTCTCCACTTAAAAAGTGTTAGAAGACAATTTTCCATGGGTATCCTGTGCTTCTTCATGTCTTGCAAGAAAAAAAACACTGATTGCCTTTATTTCAATTATCTTTTCAAAGATGTTTATATACTCAACAGCCTTGGAAAATAAAGATTTTTCTCTCCCTCCAGAGCCAAGAGTACATTTGCTTGCAGCCTTGGAATATAAAAACAGAGTCTCCCTCTGGAACAAAGGGTTGGCATGTTTACTGCCCATTTTGAAAGATTTGAACTCTATGCTCAGCATTCCTCTTCTATAATGTAACTCACCTGGATCTCTTTGTGTCATCTGGTTCTCTATGTCATGCTATGGAAAATGAAGCTTAGGAAACTGGTGCAAGACAATGCTGATAACCTGGGTAATGATATTGTCCTAAGTAACAAATTCCTTTGTCTCTGACCCAGGAGTCTTATACCTTTTGCTAGCTTACACAAAATTAGAGCATGCATAATTGGTAGCCTGTTAGTATCATAAAATCTCAAACCCAATGTTCTGGGCAAGATGGCAAAGTAGGTAAACTCTGGGCTTGCCTTCTCCCATGACTGCATTAAAATTACAACGAAATTATAGAACAATCAGCCTGGAGAACCATCTGAAGACTAGCTAAACAGAACTACTATAACTAATAACATAAAGGAGAGGCCACGTCGATACTGGTAGGAGGGGCAGAGATGCAAAACAAAATTATCTCACACCACATGTAGTGATTGAGCATCAGAATGGAAAGCTTGGCTGTGTACCCCTAGAGGAGCAAGGAGCCCGAGCTCCATACTAGACTTCCTAACCCAGGGTTCCAGTGCTGGGAGTATTTGGCTATGAAAATCAGCATGAATTCCATCTGAAACAGAAGACTGCTAGAAACCCATATATGTTTTTAAAGAACCCACACATATTCACTCACTCACAAGCACTCATCCTGGGGCCCAGTGGAAGGACAGTGATTCTGGAAGTACCAGAGACATACAGAGAAAGATTGAGTTGTGCAGCTTCAGTAAAAAGTCTGAAGAAACAACCACCATTATCCTTGTATTGAGTTCTCCTTTAGTGCAGTCTGCAGGTGGGGTCTATCTTTCTTGTGTTAAGCTCACACTCAGACAGTCAAATCTTAATCTGCATTGGCCTGGTGAATTCCATTTGCTCCACCCTGGTGACTCCCTGGGACCTCCTACCACCCAATTTATGTAGCGCTGGGCACACATTCTGTAGCTAGGCAACCAACCCTGCCCTGTATATCACAGCAGACTCTTTCGGCAACAAATAGCTGGCATTGGCTTGGGTGCTGAGGAAAGCATTTTTAGTGACAGGCAACTAGCCCCAACTAGAATGGCAATTTTTCTTGAAAAACTCTTGGGGGTTTGTGTGCACAAGGTGAGCAGAGATTGGCCTCAGGGGGCTCTGAGACTTCTGCAAGTGGCCCAGGCTCAGCACTATGAATCTGATTTAACCTTGAGAACACCACTCCCCTACACCTTGTGACTCTCTGAGACCTCACCTCACCCAACTCACCTGCTGCCCTAGACTCAGCTGCTGATCCTTATGAACAGACAGGTAGTAGCAGTCCTCATAGTGCCCTGGGCCATTTTCTGAGCTGTGCTAGGCATAGTATTGGTGGCAGTTGGCTTCAATTCACAGTGTGGCTTCTTCCATGTGCCCTCAGTTTTAGCACATGTAGTGACCAACTACAGATAGCTTTGTAGCTCCTACAAGGTAGACCAGGATGGTCAAAGGCAGTGGCTGACCAGCTGACCTTAACATGCACGTGAACTCCTCCAAAGAGACCCAGAACCAACAAACCTGTAGGCCAGCTTCAGACCACAGTAGGGCACTACTCAATTAGCTCCAAAAGTGTCACCCTCAAAGGGTAGTCTCAGTCACAAGAGCACAGTGGGATAAACCCTGTTCTGTGGTGTCAGCTTTCACACAGCACCTTATACATTGTGGGTGTGACTAATCCTCACCACCCATTAGTCTGAGAGTCAATCCCATTCAGTGACTTGCCAATATCAATTAAGGCTAAAACAGGAGGGCACACACATACCATATAAGAGACACTCCTGAAGCACCCTGGGTAGGTAATCAGGGAGATTGTACTACTAGGCCACACAGGGCACCAACTACATAAGACCATCTGGCCAATACTGGGGGATATAGCAGATCTACCTAACACATAGAAACAAACAGAAATAGGCAACTAAAATTAGGAAATGAAAGAAGTGTCCCAAATGAAAGAACAGATGAAAACTCCAGAAAAAGAACTAAATGAAATGGAGGCAAGCAACTTATAAGGATGCTCAATGAACTTAAGAGAATCAATGATCTCAGTGAGAACTTGAACAAAGGGATAGCAAACATAAAATCAGAGATAGAAACCGTAAAAAAAAAAAAAAGTCAGAAATAAAGAATTTAATAACTGAAATGAAGAATACATTAGAAGGATTCAACAGCAAATTGTATGAAACAGAAGAATGAATCAGCAATTTGGAAAATAAGGTAGCAGAAAACACTCAGTTGAAATGGTAAAAAGAAAAAAATAACTCAAAATTAAGATAGTTTAAGGGACCTCTGGGAAAACATGGAGCATAAAAACCTTCATATCAGAGAGGTAGCTGAAGGAAAACAGAGAAAGCAAAAGACAGAGAACCTATTTGAAGAGATGATGACTGAAAACTTCCCTAATCTGGCAAAAGAAACAGACATACAAGTATAAATGTAGAGAGTTCCTAAGAAGAAGAATCCAAATAGACCCACACCAAGACATATCATAATTAAAATGCCAAAGATTTTAAGACAAACAGAGAACTCTAAAACCAGCAAGAGAAAGGCACCTAGTTACTTACACAGATACTCCCATAGGACTGTCAAATAATTTCTGAATGGAAAATTTGCAGGCCAGGAGAAACTGGCATGACATAGTCAAAGTGATTAAAAGCAAGGACTTACAACAAAGACTATTATACCCAACAAGGCTATCATTTAAAATTGAAGGAGAGATGAAGGGATTCCCAGATTTAAAAAAAACCTAAAGGGATTCATCACCACCAAACCAGTATTACAAAAATGTTCTAGGGACTTCTTTAAAAAAAAGAAGGGGGGAATAAAAGAACATAAATATGAATATAAAATGGCAAAACTATGTACTTATCAATAATCACTTTAAATGTAAATTCAATAAATGCTTCAATCATAAGACATAGGGTGGCTGAATAGATAAGAAAACAAGACCTATACATTTGCTGTTTACAAGAGACACACTTCAGATTGAAAAACACACATAGACTGAAAGTAAAGAAATGGAAAAAGATATTTTATGCAAAAAAAAATTTTAAAAAAGCTGAGGTAGCAATACTTACATCAGATAAAATGGACTTTAAAACAAAGGCTATAATAAGAGCCAAAGAGGAATATTACATAAAGGAAGAGATTGACAGCAATACAGTCATATTAGGGGATTTTAACACCCCTATTGAAACCAAAGGATTGCTCTTCCAGACCAAAAAATAAATAAATAAATAAATAACAAGAAAACAGCAGCCTTAAATGACACACTAGATAAGATGGATTTAATTGATATTTTCAGAGTGTTTCACCCCACAGCAGCAGAACAGACACACAGATCAATGGAACAGAATAGAGAGCCCAGAAATTAACCCACACCTACATGGTAAATTAGTTTATGACAAAGGAGACAACAATATGCAATGGGGTAAATATAATCTATTCAATAAATGGTGTTAGGAAAACTGAACAGATAAATAGCACCAAAAAAAAAAAAGAAAAGAAAAGAAAGTGGACCAGCTTTCTATGCAATATACTGGAATAAACTCAAAATAAATTAAAGACTTAAATGTAAGACCTGAAATCATAAAACTCCTAGAAGAAAACATAGGCAGCAAACTCTTTGACATTGCTCTTTGTATATTTTTCTGATATGTCACCTCAGGCAAGAGAAACAAAAGAAAAAATAAATAAATAAATGGGATTATATCAAACTAAAAGGTTTTGGACAGCAAAGGAAACCATCAGCAAAATGGAAAGAAAACTTATTGAATGAGAGAAGATATTTACCAGTAAAACATCTCATAAGTCATTAATATCCAAAATTTATGAAGAACTCAACACCAAAAAAACAAACCATCCAATTGAAAAATGGACAGAGGACTTGAATAGACGTTTCTCCAAAGAAGATATATAGATGGCTAATAGACATATTAAAAGATGCTCAATGTCACTAATCATTAGATAAATGTAAATTAAAACCACAGTGAGAAATCACCTCAAATCTGTCAGAATGACTATCATCAAGAAATCAAAAAATAAGTGTTGGTGAGGATGTGAAGAAAAGGGAACCCTTATACACTGTCGATGAGATTGCAAGTTGGTACAGCCATTAAAGAAAACAGTGAAGTTTCCTCAAAAAATTAAGAATAAAACTGCATTATAAATATCTAGCAATCCCACTTCTGGGTATTTATGCAAAGAAATTCAAAACATTAATTCTAAAAGATACATACACTCTTATGTTCACTGAAGTGATATTTATAATAACCAAGAAATGGCAGGTATCTAAGTGCCCATCAGAAGACAACTAGATAAAGAAGAAGTATATATATATGAAGAAATAATACACACACACACACACACACACACACACACACACACACACACACACTGAAATATTACTTGCCCATAACAAATGAAAACTTACCATTTGCAACAAAATGAATGGACCCTGGAGAGTATTTCTCTAAATGAAATAAATCAAATAGAAAAAGAGATATATCATATGATCTCACCTATATGTGGAATCTGAAGGACAAAATAAGCAAACCAAGAAAACAAAAACAGACTCATATACAGAGAACAAACCTATGGTTGCCAGATTGGAGGGGGTTTGGGAGGCTGAGTGCAAAAGGTGAAGAAATTAAGAAGTATAAATTGGTAGTAAATAATCATAAAGACGTGAAGTACAGCATAGAGAATATAGTCAATAATATTGTAACAAGTATGCATGGTTCCAGGTTGGTACTTACTAATCACAGGGATCACTTTGTAAATTATATAAATGTCTAACAATTTTGCTATATACATTAAACTAATATAAAATAATATCGAATGTCAACTGTAATTGACATATAAAAATAGAATTAATTTTTTTAAATCTCAAATCCTTAAAAGTTTATATATATATATATAATTCATTTAAAATAAGTATCTTGTTAGAAAGCCTCTGAAAGGATTTGAGATTTATTCTCAATGTTGTCCTTAGATCCCTATAGAGAAGTCAGAAAAAGTAATTTTAGAACTTGAGCAAAACAACATGTAACCATGAAGCATTATTTTGTTTGATGTAGAGAATTAGATCATCCAGGTAAGTCTCAGTTATGCTTTCTTCATGTCATTCCATTCATTTTCCTTTTCAATCCTGCACACTTACTCACTGAATGATTGCCACACTGACCTGTTCCCCTTTTACCCTAAGGCTGATAGACTGTGCTTCCCAAAGCTCGTTCTCTGACTTCTGATTTATGATTCTGACAGCACTTCACTGGGTGAAGGTTTGTGGCAATTTATGCTATTACACAAATTATACAAATTGCCATTAACTGATGTAATGTACTATAAAGAACCAGAAGCATGAAGAAATAAAATCATGTGAATTTCCCTTTGACATGTTTGCAATACTTTACCACTTAATTTTTCATATCAATTAATAAAAATATATACCATTAGAAGAAACAGCATTTTCTTTAACACATCCATTTTATTCCTAGTTTTCAATTATTCACTTATTTTTCTTATTAAAGTATTTTTTATTAAGAATTTAAAAATATAAAAATTTGTGAGATATCAGATCTGCCACTATATCTAAAGTTAGCAAAGGAAGGATTAATGGTTGAATGCCATATTTTAAAAAAGGAAATTTTATTTAGAATGATTGGGTATTGAGTGAATAAAGATCAAGACATTAAGAAAGTCAAGCTGTGTGGGAACTTATCTGATGGATTATATGAATAAAACTGAAATTCAAAGTCAGATTTCTCCTCATTTTAATTTTCCTTGCTTCCTCCTTGTATTAGCCATAACTGTTGACTTCCAGACAGATATGTGAATTTCGATTCTGGTCTACCTGTTTAATATTTACTGATGGCAGCAATAATTTAAAGAAGTAATCCAATTACAGTGTCTCAGAATTGCCCTTCTTTTGTTGCTAGGTAGCCTCATGGTTGAAATGGAGGTGTAATGAAAAGATTTAACTCTCCAATCAAACAAGCCTAACTGAGTATATAGTTCATACTACAAGTCTAGAAGTCGAGGAGATTTAAGAGAACAAAGTTGAAAATGAGAGAAAAGGAGAGAATATAGAATATAGTAAAGAAACAGAAGCAGGAAGTATCTTAATACATGATTGCTTTGCCTATAATTTCTTTCTTACCAATTTAACTTATCTCATATTTCATCCAACTTCACAACATGCTGATGTAGTCATGTCCCTCTCACTTACTTTCAAAGCTTAATTTTCTCTTTCTAGAATCCATAATTTAGTTTTACCATATCTATGAAATCTTTTCTGTGACCCTCCCCAAACTAACCTCTACCCTAGTTGGGCTTGTCGACTAAGTCCACAGGTAAGAGACTACTAATGGTCTTTCAAAATCACCTACCTTATCTTCCTCATATTCATCATTCAAAACACACATATCTACAGGAAAAGTAACAAATCAGACTACATTAATGTTAATGTATAAGTATCTCATGGGATATCCTTCCCAAAGGTCAGAACTAGTTATAAGGAGAGAATCAAGAACATTAATGTATCTAAAAAGGATAGGGGAAAAGATGCAAAGACAACAGAATTTTGGAGTGATGAGGATCAACCTCACAATGCTTATAAATCCAGAGAAACTGGATTCTTGTCTTGAATCTTCACTTCCTATTACAAATGTAAACACAGCTACAGGACCTAGTAATATCAATATTACATACAGAGAAAAAACTTATATATTTTTAATTTGGACCCCCATATCTGATTGTCTTAAGAGACCCATGATTTGGTTTTATGAACTATCATATGTTTTGATAACAGTCAGAATTGTTACTTAGGAACAAATGGTATCCTCAACAATCAACAATACTGAGATGCTATGGAGATTGAATATATAAAGGCTTAGAAATTTGAACAGGTCAAAATGAAGCATGAAGCAGGTGTTTGATGTTTCCACCTAAGCCCTAGATTTTATTGTTTACTGATGTTTTATATTAATAGAAAAACTGCCTAATATTCCCAAAAGGGTTTCCAGAATTTACTTGGTTTATATGTCCATGATCTCTAAAGTGAAAGCAGAGTTATAAACAGGATTTGGAGGTTCTTTGAAATTCCTTTAAGAAACAGAATGTGGATACAGCCATGAGGCTCAACTTTGTTCTCCCTGGCAGAAAACCCATCCTTTCTTACCACTGTCCCGATTTAAAGAGTGGCAGAATGAATTGTAGGACAATAGGAGTTAATAGATGTGTATATGGACATAGGTACAGAATAAGAAAGAAAAGAAGTTAGTTTTAAAAAATATATTTTATATAAATAACACAGCATTTTGTTTTTGTTTTTGTCTTTTTTCTTTTTTTCTCAACTGTAGGATTTTTAACTTTAGCACTGTCGATATTTTGGACCTTATATTTCTTTCTTGTGGGGGCTGTCCTGTGCATTGTAGGATATTTATATACATCCTTGGCTACTATCTACTCATTAGAACCCTTCTCCCAAGTTGTGAAAAACAAAACAGTTTTCAGACATTGCAAAATACTCCCTGACAGGCAACATCACGCCCATTTAAAAACCACTGTTCCAAGGTGACCCCACTGAATCTATACAATTGCTAATATAATCGTAAGGATTTTGAAGAATTGACTTTGTGCTCTTGATCAAGTCATTTTGCATTTCTGGGATACCCATTCCTCATCTGCAAATTTAGGTGTTGTAAAATCTTTTCCAGCTCTGAGTCTGGTTGAATTTAAGAATTCTATTCCATGAAGGTGCCTTTTATATTTTCTGTCATAAGCTACCTGAATAGATGTAAAACTAGTATTGCAGAGTCATCTCTTTTCTGAGTAACTTGGAGTTATTCGAGAAGGAAATTACATAGACAGTAAGTGATAATGGTATTTATGGCTATTATGACATATTTTGGAGACATTTATTTTCTGGTGAAACTTGGTGTGACGAAGGAGGAAATGGTAAATGATGATGGTATTTATAGCTATTTAGATTATAGACTATAGCAATAATTAAATGTGGGAACATAAAATTCACTCATAATATTAAGTATCACACAAAGCAGATGACATCAACTCAGAAAAGAAATCTATGAGTCAAAGAAAAATGTTCTATCACATTCTATCCAAATCCCTCAAATATTACAGGCCATCCATAAAGTAAGAAAGTACATCATTCTTTTTGGTGTTTAAATACATTTCAATTTCTATTTGTATTATGTTATTAAGGGTCTTCTATTCTCTAAAACATCAGTTTTCTCTCTCTTTTGGATTAATATATAAGCAAGACTTGTTATTTAATTCAGAGAAACAGAAGCTCCTCAGGCTTGTGTTGTATCTCCAAGGTCTGACTTAGTCACTTTGAAGGATACAAAATAAGAAGGAAAATAGAACATAAACTCTATCACTAAGAAGCTTAAAATCTAGTTAAAATTACAGGTTAACCCAAGGAATTAAATAACAAGTGATAATAAGATACCACATATTAAACACTAAATTGTACTTAAGCATCATAGAAAAGGCTTCAGAAAGGTGTTATGTTACATGAGAGGTAAAGCTTATTCAGCTCAGCAGCCTATGCTTGGAAACAGCCATAAAACAAATGCTCAGATATCATCTGAATATGAGTTACATGAAACGTTTCTTAGATCTCTCTGTATTTCACACAGTAGCTACCTACCAGTAACGAACACTACCTTTTGGAGAAGATCCATTCTTACCATCTTTCTTCCTTCATAACTAACAGGACAAACTTTTGCTGATAATATAAAAATATAAAAGTTGGCTTCTAATTCATCTTAATAACTAGAACACTTATTCCATAGAACTTCTAGTATTTCTACTTTCATCCCTTTCCCAAAGAGGTTTTGGTTAACTGAAGCTACATAACACCAAACTTTGATGTCAAACACTGTGTTCCTCCTGGTCTAAAGTAATCATCAATTTGGAAGTTCCTTTTGAAACTACTAATAGTGTCTTTGAACCTTTGCATCTGTGGAATATCCCAGCCAAACGGGGTAACAGCAGTTAATATATCTCATTAGGTAGCTTTAAAGATGAATCACTCTCCTTCATACAACACACAAAAAATATATTACCCTCTGTTTGCTTAAATGGTTTTAACATTTATGTCACAATCAAATAGAATAAGTTTAAAAAGTAATTTTACCTGGGCCAAAGGGGTATATTTGTATACTAAAGCAATTAAGAATGAATTAATTGACTTGGAACATATACTCTTCCACTGAATATAATTTGATAGCATTACTTCTATAGATCTTGCTTCTGTATTTGCTTTATTTAATTGCTCTGATACTTACTAAAGACATTACTTAGACAAATTATATAATGTGCCTGAATCTCTATCACCTCATTTTAAAATAGAAGGATTAAGCTAAATAATCACTTTGACTCCCCCCAATTCTAAGAATTTGTAAGTATAATTTTAACCTCTATTTTCATCAATCTTGTATGCATTAATATACAGAGTAATCTTTACCATGCAGTGTTTGAAATGTTAATTAAGTTGTGTGGACTATTATTTGTAACAATTATAATTATTTTTCTATAAATGTCTAATGTTTTCAGTTAAATTTTAATTATTTTAGGGGTAGGTTTAATATCATGTACACTTTATATTTTTTCATTGCCATAATTCATAGATACATCAATGATGTTTGATTTATTAGAACACTTGATTCTGTAATAAGGATCTCTAGGGTCCAGGGAATGAAAGAACAAGACTAGCATTTATTTAGCATTTACTATTCCAGATGCACTTGCAAGGTAGACAACATCTTCCCTTTTTAGAGGGAAGGAAACTAAAGAAAGTAATAAGTGGTGGATCCATAATTTACCCTCCTAAATGTTTAATTCCAACAGCCATACATATTTTCTATTAAACACATTTTTTTTTTCAGAAACATGTTTTAACCTTATAATTTTGCCTATTTTGCTTTGTGTGTTTTCCCAATTTGAATCCAATGCCATGGTTAATTATAAAATTAAAACACACCTGATTTTCTCTTCTTTAACATACATGCATACATGCACACACATGTATACACATAGCACACTCACACACTCACCAGAAACACTTAGATAGAATTTACCCCTCAGGAAAAAAAAAAGAACATAAGAAATCAGGGTTATTTCATTTGCTCTGCTTCTTAATCTCATTTTATATTTTTTATTTGTCTAATAACAAAAAAAAATCAATCATTACTAATCATAAAAACTCATAATGTAAAAACAAACTAAAAAAAAACAATGTTTATTGATGATAAGTGACCTGTCCTTTTAAATTCTACAGTATAGAGGACACCTGAGAACTCAAGCTGAAGATCACAGGGAAAGAAGAAAAGTTAGACATCTTTCCAATTAAAGAAAGAATTAAGATCAAAACTTTGCTGTAACCACTGGAAATGAAATTTGAACCTTGAGTTTGTAACTTGGTATGATGAAGCTAGATACTCAGTAATTGACCAATGCAATACAAAGGCAGCCAACATCATGAGGTAGGGTAAGATAAGAAGGTAAGAAATTTGTCTATCTCTCTCTCTCTGTTGGTTTGGTCCTTCCACTGGTACAATTCCCTATGTCTTAAAAGCAAAAGCTATTCTACTTTGGGCCTCAAATTGTTCTTATGTTTTACTGATGTGCCCAATTTCTTTCTCACTTCCTCCAGCAACTACATATGGCTAGGGATTTTCATAGTAAATTGTGAAAATAACATTTAGGTTCAATTCTTAGATTTCCTAGCCTGCAGTTTACTTAGAGCCATCACAGAATTATGCGATATTTTTAATTAAAAATTTGCTTTGCAAGTAAACAAGAGAGCAGGAAGGAATGCAGTAGAATTGTGAAGTTTCAAAATATTGGGACAAAGTTGTACTTGGCTCTTAGTTTGCACATGAGATCTTTTCTGGTAATAGTAGAACTTTAAGTTCTTTCTTACCTCTATCTACTTTTGATGGTGTTGACAGTTAAGTACTGACCATGTATTTAAGAGTTTTCTCCTAGAAAACACATCAGTCTTAGTATGTAGATGTAGTCTCATTTCATGCACTAATAAATCACATAATCCTGAGCAATTTATCTTATGGGTGTCAGTTGTTTTATCTAAAAATAAGTATACTGTAATGCATGCCCTTCTCTCTTCATCTCTAAACCACTAAGGATTACCTCTCATTTGTTCATTCATTCATTCTTAGTTATCATAATTCTTGAGTGTTTTCATTTGTTCTTTGTTTATTTAACATAAACTAAGTATTGTCATTGGTCTTTTAAGACAATTTTGAAGAAGGTGCTCACATCATCAAGAACTCCCTCCTTAGTAATGTACACATGCACACACACAAGACAATAGAATATAAATGGCAATAAGCATGCCATCAGTAAGTCCTTCTGAAAGCTTGATTTCAAGCTGCATACTTAGATAGCTTAATTTTAACATCAAAGATGCCTTAAATCCACTTATGCATCCCAAATACTAGCTTCTCGGTTCTTTGACATGCTCACCTCCAATGAGTTTTCCATCCTTATCATATGGTCATTTACTCTCATGGTTATAGTCATGACCTTACCATCACCAATACGTCTGAAATATTGAGTACTAGTATCTTACTTTCTGATCATCACGAATTTCATCTCGATCATACACTCTAGTCTTTCACATTCAGGCAGTTGACTCTGCAACTTTTCTATTTCCTACCATCCCAATTACATATTTATTTCTCTTCTTAACCTACACAGGTTTCATAGCTCAACAATATAAACACACACTTGTAAGTATCCTTCACACTTCTGTTCTCTGCCCTATAAACCCTCCTTGAAAAGTCAATCTCTATTCAGCCTAGCTGACTTCTTACTCTCTATCTATCTATATCTATATCTATATCTATCTATCTATATCATCTATCTATCTATCTATCTATCTATCTATCTATCATCTATCTATATCTATCTATATCTATATATCTGAAAAGCTGAATATGGTTATAGAATATCACAAGACTGTTGAATAATTTTACTTTGAATTTAGCTACTTATCAAGATGATATTACTATACCTTCCTAGTAAATTTCTTTCCCATTGTAGAAAACTACTGTTTTATACATTCTATTTTCCTCTCAAATATCCAAAGCCTCATCTTTAGTCCATCACTCATAGCTCATGACATCATCTCATTGTCGTTAATAGACAAAAATAAAAATGACCTTGTGGATCCATAAAGTGGTCCATCACTTTACATACATATTTGCCCAGATAACTGTGCCTTTTCCTTCATTAGAATGAAGCAAATGTTACTGCTTTTATGTAAAGCCAACCCCTCCAGATGTATCACAAATCCTCGTCACCTTCCTAGTACACAAGGCTAAATATTGACTCTACAGTTCTCCCTTCACTTATCATTTTCTTACATTACAATGGTATTTTTTTCTTAATTAAAAAAGGTATTTTAATATGTTTTATAGAATCTTCCTTTGATCTCAGTCTCTTCCCATCCTCTATCTCATTTATCTGCTTTAAGAGTAAAACTAATAAATGTTTTTTCTATTTACAGAGTTTCAATTTTCTCACTTCCCATTCTCTCTCAACAGACTTTTATCTAACTTAAGCCAACACTATTCTACAGATAGCTCTTAGCAAGGTCACAAATGATCCTCTTCTTGACATATTTGAGTAATGATCTTCTGTTCTCATCAAATTGACCTTGTATCAATATTTGACACAGCTGACCACCCTTTCCATTTTGGAATACATTTTTTTTCCATAAATTTTTTAGACACCGCACTCTATTTTTTTTTCCTATAATGTCAGGGTCTATTTCTTTTCAGTCTCTATCTCTGCCTCCTCTTTTGTTCAACATCTTAATCTTAGAATGTTCTAGGCTTGGGTTTTGGCTTTCTTCTCTATCCTTAGGTGAGGTCATCTAACTACATGTATTTAAATACTGTTTCTATAATGTTGAGTCATTAAAAATATATTTCTAGTTCAATTACTTCTTTGAGTTTTAAACACATATATCCAATAAATACATCACACCTTCCCTTAGATATATATGAGCATCTCAAAATCAATATGCCTAATTCAGAACTCTTTAATTTTATTTTCAAAGCTGTTTTTGTGGTCGTTGTTGTTGCTGCTGTCTTGTTCTGTCACTCTTCATTTTCTCAGTTGTGGCACTGCCATTTATACCCTGCTGCCAGGACTCATTGTTGTATGCTGTTTCTCACCATCCCTCCATCATCAGTAGTTTTATCAATTTTACTTTCAGAAAATGTCTAGAATCCATTCAGTATTTGCTATCTATGTTATTATAACTCTAATTTAAGCTACTACTACCATCTGCCATCTGGACTATTGAAATTACCTCCCACCTAGTTCTTCTCACTCCTCTTCATAGTTCATTCTCTAGTGTTTAACACAAAAGCCAGAACAATCTTTTGAAAGAATTCAAGGGATTAAAACAGCCTCTTCCCTACATACATTACACTTAAAACCCTTCAATGGCTTACTATATTAGTTAGAAAAAAATAAAAATTTTCTTCCATATACCTCACAACATAAAAGCCCTACATTATGGAAAAATACCCTCATATCTGACTTGATTAGCTACTATCCTTGTTTTCTATTCCCTAGTTAGGCCTTCATTTTGTTCCTAAAACAAATATTTTGGGATCATTTCATTTGCTTCGTCCCCACTCCCACATGAAATGTTTTCCTTCTGGCATTTTGTAGGTTTTGCTTTAAGTGCATTACTCTTGATAAAAGCCTTTTCTGACTAGATGAACAAATATAACTAACCCCATTATAGTTGCTTTACACCCTCCTTATTACTTATCACTGACATTTAAATTTATTGTCTATATTTTTGTTTGAACACCATCTTCTCTCACTAGAATGTAAGCTTCTTGAGAGGATGAGTTTATCTTCTTTACTACTCTCACTATAGGCTGGAGTTAATTGCATATGGATTAGATGAGTGAATAAACAGTTTCCTATAAAACTGCATAAAATTAATAAATCAGAAAGTTCACAAAGTTATTTAAGATGGGATATAAGGAAATATGAAATATTATTTTTAAACAAAGGTAACCAGTCAGGGAGATGTGAAAATCCGGTATACTCTGTGAAAAAGCAAGTGTCCAGTGTGGTCTGAGGAGAATGTACATACAACAGAGGGAAGTAGGTTAGCCTGAAAGACGTGGACTCAGTTTTAAAAAGTCATCATGTGATATATTAAGGTATATTTACTTTATCTTCAAATATGGAGAAGCAAGCACAGCTTTTACATAGAGTTTGAAATAATAAAGTTTAAACATAATGAAGATAACTGGAGTAGTCATCATGAAAAAAATTAAAATTTTAAGGTAATGAAGACAAGTTAGGGAGCTTTGGTAGTGGTTCAGAAGGAAGTAGAGGAGGGCCTGTGAGGAAGTAGGGTATGAAGGGAATAAAGAATCGGCTTCTTCCTCAGGGCTTCTTTTGAGTTGAAAAATGTTCTCATGTAATTTTTTAAATTTAGTATTATCTCCAGATAATAATGATTTTTGATTTCTGATTCTGTGAACCTAATAGACATCCTGGCTAATAGTAAGTTCAAAAATTCACAATTTCAAGCAGAAATTATAAATTTGACCCTGCTTTTTACCTGACTTCACTTGAGTTGAAAATGTCCCACTAAAAAATGAAAGTGACTCTAGCACCATTTTAATTATTTCAAAAGAATAAGTGTGCAAACATAGGTACACACAATGTATCCTATACACATGTGTGTTAAATAATACCTAAGGATGCACATCACCTATATGTATCTATATATTGATATGAATACATTATATAAGGAATAATTATCCATACATACAGTAGATTTATATTATAAAAAATATAGATAGGGTAAATAAAAGTATTAAACAAAATGTTTCTTTCTATCAAAGAATTTTTTTTAAAACTTGAACTCTGAGTAAATAAAAAAAATTGTTATTTTTCAAATAGGTGAGGAAAAGACACAGTTTAAATTTTATATGAACTAATCTAATGGGATAATGAGGATATGGTACCTGGAAGATGTGGGGGACAAAGGAATCTGGAGCTGTTGATTGTTGACAATAACAAGCACCGAAACCTTTCCTTGGGTTATTGAAAAATGATATTCTGCCTTGTGAGTAACTGGGAATAGGAATCTTTCATTTCCAGCTTCTGTATGTGTTTGAATTGCATTTACAGTATAGACAAAACTGTGTTTATTTGCCCACCTAATTACTCACTTAAAACTTACAAAAACTATAGTTCATAGACTAATGAGGAGACTTAGGGATAACAGGTGAAAATGCCTAACTACATTCAAATAGAATTGTATGGCTACAATAACATGCTAAAGATTAATAAAATATGATAAAAATAGCAATGCATACTCCTCAGCACATTGAGAAGTGATGCCCATTCTGCAGGCACTAGAAAGAGGGAGGTTAGAAGTAAGTTGCAGATAAGAGTATACAAGAAAGCACACTTACTGTATACATTCAGAGTGTGACTTCTTTTTCTGGTCATTTAAATTGTTTTTCAATCCCAACATGGAATAAACAGCTTTAAAGAGTTTCTAAAGTTAGGGACACAGAATGTCTGCTTTTCAGCAGTTGGCAAATAATTCCTGTCTCTGAAAAGGCTTCAGCAAAAGAGCAACTTAGCATATAGACAGTCTCCCAGTGACCTGCTACTTAGCTGAGAATAGGCTGGGAAAAAGCATTGATGCCAGTGAAACCTGCCTCAGATCTAAAACTTCCACTCTATTAATTCTTTTCTTTGCCAAACAGAGAAATGAAAGGCAGAGGGGAGGAAAAGCTAAGACAGTGAGGTATGAGAAACAAAGAGCGCATCTCTCTTTATCCAGGGCTTTGCCACAGCCTCCCTCATTTCCTGGGTATTGTTATACAAGAAGCCAGGTGAAGTGCTGTGCAGGCAAATACAAGATTATCTCAGACAATGAGTGGTAGTGCATTGGAGTTTATCTATGTGCAATGGATCAATAACATGATCCTTAAGATAGAGAAGTGGCCAAATTAAATGGGCTTTCTGTTTGCTTTGTTATTTAGGCTTTGAAGCTCTATTCTTAAATTTTTACTTTGTCTCGCTTCTTAAAGTTGTTCCTGCAAGTAAAAGACCTTGTATTCCATACCAGGCTAAATACCCCTGGACCTAATAAAGGCGAGTCAGTGCTAATTTGTAGCCATGCTTTTCTAGACACAAAAGCACAGTATGATGCAGACCAAATTGTACAGCAATTGTTAAATATCACATAGAAACTGATTTTTTTGTATTTATTGGAAATGTGCTTAGACTTTGAAAATATTTCCATTTTAACTTTTAGAATTCACCTCTTTTAAGTACGATCCTGAAAAGAAGAATCATATTTATATCATGCACTCATCCTTCAACTGACTGATTAAATTCATCTAGACAAAGTAAATTTAATTTATATTTTATTCCATTCAGCACTGACACGTCTAACTGGAAAAAAACATTGTAATTCACTCTACGTGTTTTTCTATATCTCTTATCTTAAAACTCATATCCTTTCCCAGGTTCCTTTATGGCTCCATTAAGGCAGATCACACAACTTGTGTTCCGTAATCATCTGTTCACATTCCTAGGATTCAAACCACTTAGGAGAAACCAGGAAATTTTTCATTTCTTCACACAAACTTCTCCAAATCTTCTTTGAGAGATAATAACTAGCTCATTAGTGGAGCTAAAGGTAAACACAATAGCTATTACACATACGAAAGAGGATGCCATCCTT
Source organism: Macroglossus sobrinus (assembly GCA_004027375.1). NCBI lineage: Eukaryota > Metazoa > Chordata > Mammalia > Chiroptera > Pteropodidae > Macroglossus > Macroglossus sobrinus. Next base: position 88,819 of record PVKZ01003144.1, read on the forward strand.
GAAATAAAACTGGAAGGTCTTCAGAAAGGCCTCCTTGGGTGAAATTTTAATACAAGAATCTTTTACTTATGAAGCCACTAGGCTGGGAGGTAACAAACTTCATTCTGGCCTCAGATCTATCATATCCACTGTGTAGTTACCAGCATAATGTTTGAATGTCTTGAAAAAAGAGATGTAGCCACAAATTTTAGTAATTCATTTAAACCTTGAAGAAATTTTAGTTATTACAACAGCAAAGCATTTCAAACTTTATACATAGTAACATTTTGTTCTGATAATCATTGACTTCAGCAGTGATTCTTTAAAACATGATCTTCTAAGCAGCAACAGCATCATCACTTTAGAATCTTTTAGTAATTCAAGTTTCCTGGCCCCAGTGCAGACCTGGTAATCAAGAATATTGGGAGTTGGGCCTGGCAAACTCTTTTATTAAACCCTCCAGGTGACATACTCAAGTATGAAAACCACAAAACCATTAAGCTGCTATAATATAGGGACATTTGTAACCATAGAAGTTGATTTACGTTTACTTTTATTTTAAAATATATTTCTTACGCTATCTGAGGCATATATTTTCAACAGAAGAAATATTATCCTCCAAGGAATGGAAAATGTTTTGAAAAAGAGATGTGAAAAAATATTCAATATTAGAATAGTTAGTACCCTCAAAAGGCCACAAAACACAAAGGAACACAGTATGTATGCGCTATTAAAATTTTATGAGGGAGGAAGGCAAACAAAAAATAAAAAGCCTAAAATAGTCTACTTAAGGGGTAAATACTAGAGGAAAAAAGAATTGAGAATCCCTAATCTAAGAAAATTTTTTAATTTAAAACAAATATTATCCTTAATCTCTTCTCTCCCAGATTCCCAAAATAAGATACTAGATTTTGGATTTCTGCCAAAATTCCATTTAATTTAATAATGTATGATTGATTCTAAAGTAAAGACATACCTATATCATATATATATATTTTTTAATATACATATATAAAAAAATACATACATACATGTACACACACACAAATATATATATATATACATAGATACATAGATATATATGTATATGTGTATGTGTATATATATAATACATACATACACATACACACACAAATATATATATATACACATACATACATACATATATGTATATAGGTGTGTGTGTGTATACATATATATATATATACATATGACCATTTTCTAAAGTAGAAAAATCAAAGATCTGAAAGACTGAATTAATCAATCCACTCATTCATTTCAAAAGAATTTATTGACTGCTTAGTATGCAATAAAAGCTATTTCGGGCACTGATGTTTATCAGTGAACAAGACAGATAAAATCCCCTGTCCTCCTAGTGTTCCTATTCTAAAGAGATACACCATAAACAAGATAAATAAAATATATAGCTTTTTAAATGGTGATTTGTTAAAGAAAAAAAGTAAAAGAGAAGGCTGAATATTGGAGGGGTTATTGATGATGAGCATAGAAAGTTCACTAGGAAGAAGATTACTAAAGCTACATAAGGTAGAAAGGGAAGGCTCCATGGAAGAGACAAGAAATTTAGACTCACAATAGTGAAAATGAGATGATAAACAAGAACTATGGAGAACAAAGTATTGTAGCATGTTTGAGAAACAAGGAATAGAAAAGTCTGATGACTACAGAATTTATGAAAAGGAAACGAGGTGATAGTATTAAAGAGATATGTTGGACTAAAACTTTAGAAACTTTCAAAACTCAATAATTGTTGACCTCTCTAAAATAGATAAACATTGAAGGATTTTAAAGCATAAAAAGGAGCATGATTCAAATGGTGTGTTGATCCAAAAAACAAGGAAGTAGTAGGTAAATTGTGTTCAAGAGAAAGTAGAAAGAAGAATTAAATGTCTATCAGAGTTTGTTAGACTATAAGCTCCTAGGACAGCAGTTAATTTTCCACAACATCTAGAACTATGATTATAGGTTTTAGTTGTGCAATAAATATTTGTCACAAATTTATCTAGACATAAAGGTATAAGGGCTGGAAGTAGTATTCTGGAAATGGGGAAAGTATGGCTAAAACCTTACAAATCAAGTACTGAAAATATTTAGTGAATGGTTGTGATAACAAAGAAAAAAAAGAATATTCCAGTGACTTGAGCTTATTAGAGAATTATAAAAAAATATATAATTATATTAAACAAAATTGTGACTCTTAAAAGGAGATTAAGGCAAAAAATAAATTTTAGGGTATCTTAATTTTGACTTTATTTTAGAACATCCAAGATACAAGATACATAGATGTGCTTGGAAAAAAAATCCTGAAAAAAGAATTTTGGAATTACTTGTTATTGTAATGTAGTCATTGAAATTATGAGATTAGGTGGTACATGGCCAATTGAAAAAATCTCTTTGATTAGTTTCAACAAATCATTTATCTGTTTTGAGTGTTCATTTGTTTTGTTTAAGAATCTAAATATAAGTGAAATCATACGATATTTGTCTTTCTCTGTCTGACTTATTTCACTTAGCATAATACCTTTAAGGTCCATCCATGTTGCCTCAAATAGTAAAATTTATGGCTGAGTAACACTATATATATATATCAGCTATTGTAAATAATGTTGCAATGAACAGAGGAGTGCATATATCTTTTCAATTAGTGTTTTTTGTTAAGAAAATAAACAAACAAAACAAAACTTATAAAGAAAACATACTGACTGTTGCCAGGGAAGAAAGAAGCAGGGAGGTGGGTAAAAATGTGAAAGAGAATAAGAGTTACAAATTTCCAGCTACAAAATAAGTCATGAGGATGTAATGTACAGCACAGGGAATGTGCTCAATAATATCATAGTAACTTTGTATGATGATAGATGGTTACTAGACTTACTATGGTGATCACATTTTAAGGTATATAAATGCTGAATCACTATGTTGTACACCTAAAACTAATATCGTGTATGTAAACTATATTTTAATACATTTTTAAAATAAATAATAATTATTTTTTATTCTGACCTCAGTTGTATTTACAAAATAATACCTTCCTAACTTAAAATTTAGAATTACAACTTTATGATTTCCATAAAGAGTGGAAGACCTGAACACAAACACTGTGGACAAAGCCAGACCTAGAAGACACAAAAAGGAAGAGAAGAAGCAAAAGAATGAAATAAGACAAATATAAACTTTCCAGAATGCCTTCCTGCCATTAAAGTCAAGAGTTTACAGTAATGGAAGATGGTTTTTGAGTATAAATGCTGGAAACCAAGGAGAATAAGGAATAAAATCAGACCAAGGCATTTTGGTAACTAAAAAGTCACCAGTAATCTTTGTGAAATTAGCAACAGTTGAGTGATGGGGGCAAAAGCCAAACCTCAGGGTACAATACAGCAGCAGCATGTGGGAGGTCTCATTAATCATTCTGATTGCCTCGGCACGCACCCACCCTCTACCTCTCTGTAGCCTTCAAAACCCATGATGAGACAGACTTATAAATATAGATATGATAAAGATATAGATATGTGGATGTAGATACATACATATTAAGAAAGATAGGATCTCAAAATTCAGTATATCTACCCACCTGCCTTAGGAGTCATTAGAGATAGAGATTGGAATTTTTCAATTCCAAGTGGAATTCCGTTTTTTATTTTATGTCACCACTTCCTATGAGTTTTACATATTCAATACTTAATACTCCTACAGCAATGAACAAAGTGTTTGCATTTGACTGACATAAGATGGTAAATGCTTTAGCATCATTATCCTAAATACAAAAAGATTTTGAATAATCCTTCAAAATGTCAAGGCACATATCACATAAGCAATTGCTAAATATATATTGTAGGAAAAAAAGTTAATTTAAAGCACTTATAATATTTAATGCCTTTCAGGACAGTTGTGAAAAAATTCTCACACACTGACACACTTATCAATCCATATTGCCCCTTTGTTTAAGGTCAGAATAAGCCCCAGGCAAAAATTATGCTGCCCTCAAGGTTCATTCTTTATAGCCCTAGGTCCCAAGTTCTCAGTGTCTCTCTCCTTACCTGTGTATCTTCTTTCCCTATTTTTTTAATTCTTAGGTGGGTATATGCTTCCATCTCACTTTTAAGCAATCCCAGGGGAATTTTAGCTGATAAGAACTTAGTGTTAACTCATAGAGGGTATTTGCATTTTAAGAAAGAACTCAGGAAATTTAAACATTTTGAGAACCAAGTTGAAATGTAAAAAGAATTCATCTTAAGCACTGGTAACATCGATGGGAAAGAGATTTGGAATGGTAAAGATTTCTGACATACTCAAATTTTACCTTATAGGTGCCACAAGTCTTCCTTCCTAAACAGTCTGTTGACAGACTAGAAATTGTTAATTGGGAATATTGCACTCTAATGTGGCCTTGAAAACAATTGAGACCATCTTTCACAAAGTAATTCTAAACAATTCAGCTTGAGTTTACATAAAAAGTAATTTCCACTTCTGTAGATGTCTATTAAAGAATTAAAGTTTTTCTTTCTAATTAAAAAATTCATAGCATTCCCTACTCAATCAGAGGTTTAGACTTTTCAGTACAGTAGGCACTGGAATATAATGAATAGAGTCACTGGTATCTCTTGTTTCACCTTTCAAGGAGTTTCTGGCTTCTTAGATACCAATAGAATTAATTTTCCTCATTTCATGAGGGAGCCTATTATATACCTGGTTGATGCAGCATCAACAGAAAGTTTATAGCTTTAACATTAAATTCTTATGTTGTCCTCATGTCTTTAAAAAAAAAAAGTTTTTTTCTTAGAGGCAGTGTATCCTAGTGGGATATTTTTTTAAAATAGTTATTAATTTACTGTCACTTTAGGTAAGCCACTAAGCTTCCCTGGGCCTCAGTTTCTTCATTTCTAAATATAGAATTTTTCTCAATATAAAAATAAATGGAGAGTTGGGATAAATACTCTCTAAAATTTTTTTCTGCCTACCTTGATATGTTACTTCTCTGAACACTGTAACAATTCTAATAATTCTTTCTCTTGAAAGAAAAAAGAAAGAAAGCTCTAAACTCTGATGATTATGTGTCATTCTCTTATTTGCTTGAGAGGTGGCTATGCCCCAGAAGTAGTTTATGTATTCTAACACTGCTCAAAACTCATATCAAGAAGAATAAAATAATTCCTGAATCTCCCAGGCAAGACTAGAACTGTAAAAGGATACTGTTCCTCATGTTCCTCTTTATCAAATGAACTTCTTTTGAAACATACCTTGATGTCTACAAGAAAGCAGAACAGCACCTGGGTCACTTTGTCATGTCATGCCTCCCTTTTCCAATGACCTTTATCTCACTATTGCCATCCCTCTCCCAAGTGTCTAGTGCCCTCAAGGTTCTACCCTTCATGTCCCTCTCACACCTACTCCCATTTCAGGTGGTTATTCAAAGATGGGGCTTCTTCTAGGCCTGCCAGGATGTCAGTGATTCCCTTCAGGGAATCATTGTTTTCCATTCTCTCATGAACCTTGATTAATTATACTAGGTGAATGGAAATATGTTCCCAATATAATATAAATGGTGAATATTAGAATAAGCCTTAATTTATTTACTCTTCCTCAAATGCTAAAATGGCAGCTGTAAATCACTTTAGTTCAAAGCATTCAGTAATTGAAGACCCAACAATGTGATCAGTGTATTTTTTTAAGCCAAGTGCTTATTTGTATGAACTTATTATAGTAGCACATGTGATAGAAAGTTCTCAAATTCTTTTCTAGGTTTATCTCTTAAAACCCTGTACACTGTCTATATCCTTCAGTCAAGCTAAACTGGTCACTGCTCTCAAGAACAGCTAATATTCATTTAAAAAATTAGTTCTCCCATATACTCAGGTTTAAAATACTGCTTAAATGTAACTTTTCTGATTCTTCACTTCTATAGAATTTTGTTTGCTTCTATCTACCTCATTAGATTGTGATAATCCGTTGAACTGAGTGCACATAAAGCACTTAGCATAGTGAAATGGTAACAATCATTGCATTATCTGTTTCCTTCTCTTTTCATCTTTTAGCACTAAAATATTTTACAAAACTATTAGTCAATTTAATAATGAATTGAATTAACCTAGGTTAATATTTGTTAATTGTAATATCTTAAAAATATAAAAATAGCAATCAACAGGGTGGATGAAGAAAGAAATAACAGTCCAAATAAACATGGACAAAACCTAGACTAATATAGAAATTTCAGATCTTTGGCAAATTCTCTGGAGAAATCACACAGAGGTAACTATCCTTTCTATTCCTGGGTCAATCTTCTTTTAACAAGGAATATTTAACAACCAAAAAAAAAGTGTTGTAGACATGGCTGCTTTATTTTTGCAATAGTTCTGTGCCTTTATATTTCTACAGAACTCAATCAACTTTTCAACTTTTCAACTTTTCTTTTAAAATCTTTTTCTTTTCCCATTAGCCTGTTAATAATCATTGCTTCCCTGGCATTCCCATTTTGTCAGGTTATTATGTATTCCTCACATTGTGAAAAATGAAAAGTAGAAAAATCACATATTTTTCAGCTGACTTAACACTGCATAAAGTGCTGAAATTATTAATTGAACATCTTGATTATAAATTAGGTGGAAATAATGTTGAAGAAGCAGCCCCTAGTCATATAGGATTATTATTAGGGCTATGCACTGAATGATTTGAATTTCATTCTGGAAGTAGTAAATATAGTTAATACCAGTTGAATATGAGTGCATAGATTTTGGCTGAATATCAACCAAATCAAGCAAGCAATTGCCTCCGCAATTTTTAGGTTTACATCCTAAAACCGAGTGACAGCTGCATCTTTGCCCTCTTAACTGCTTGAGAACTACATCAAGAGTTTAGAGCCAGGCTAATAGCTCTCTCCCTTCTGGAAACATTTAATCCAAAATCACAACATTTTAAAAACCTCAGTAAAATCCACTCCACTAATTTCAAGGAGGTGATAATCCAGATGAAGCTTGGTGGATATTCACCTTTGAATAGTATCGTAAAAAAAAATGTGTTCATGTTGGGCAAATTAAAGCATCATCCACATTTTAATAAGTGTTTAACTTGCTGAAGATACTAAACCAATTTCAATCTCAGAGTAAAACTTACTAGCATATCAACATTTAATGATTACAAGCTACTTTTATCTATTATTTGAAGTCCTAGAAAGATCTTTATCTGGCCAATATTTTATGTATTATTTAAGGTAGGCTTGAAAGAGGTAACAAATCTCAACATTTCAATGACTTTAAACAATAAACTTTCAGTTCCTGCTTACATAATACTTCTGTGTGGGTGTTCCGATTATCAAGGGAGTCTACTTTGACACAGTCATGTAGGAACCCTGTGATGGTTTTAATGTCTCAGCTTGACTAGGTTATAATACTCAGTTATTAATCAAGCATTAATATAGATTCTGTGGTGAAAGTAGTTTGTAGATGTGTTTAACATCTATAATTAGCTGACTTTAAGTAAAGGAAATTACCTTCAGTAATGTAGGTGGGCTTCATCTAATCAGTGGAAAGTCTTTAAGAGCAAACTGAACTTTACCTTAGGGAGAAGAAATTCTGCCTCAAGACTGTAGCATCTGCTCCTAGCTAAATTTCCAGCCTATGGCTCTATTCTATTAATTTCAGACTTGGCAGGTCTCATAATCTCATAAACCAATTCCTTGAAAAACTGGCCTAACATATTTTTCCATTCATATGTATATGTACATATACAAGTAAGTCTATATTATATATGCATATCCTACTGTTTCTCTAGAGAATTCTGACTGATACTGACCCCTCTATGCCTTTCATCTAGTGGCTCTGCCATTGTCATTTTTCTCTTTTAACTGGTAGAAGAGAAAGAGCATAGAAAGAACATGCAAAGAGCAACATACCTGAAAAGTTTTATAAATCTAGAAGTGTCATATGGCATTATCTGTTTATTTTGCTTGTAAGAGACTTATTCATTTGGCTATAACTAAATGCTGGAGAAGTTGGGAATAATCTCCTAAATAGAGAGCCAGTTTTGGAGAATGGCTAGTGTTTTCTACTAAAATTTTCAGTAATATGATTTATTATATATTTATAAAATTACGTATTATTAAGTAATTTTTATTTTATAGTTTCTATTTTATCATTCAATGAATCATTTGAGGTGAGTGTCACATTTGGTTAGAAAAAATGGAGGAAAGGTCATTGTAGGCTGCATGAATAGAGCAAGTTTGAAGAAATGGAGAAAAATAGGAGGGGGAAGAGGAAGCTGTAAGATGTCAAAAAGGGATATACCTCTTGAAATCATGATCTGATCCTCTTTTCTCATCTCTCTCTGAGTCACTACCTTGGTGAACTACCATTACAAATATAAGTGGCATATTCCTCAAGCCTGTTTGAAGAACAACAGTTGTATATACTGATCCAGATCTTAGTGAGAGGATGGAGAGATGAGGCTGAAGAGGTATATTTACTCTAAATGCATGGTCAAGAATTTGACTTTTACTCTTCAGACAATGAGGAGTTAGTTAATGTAAAGTTTTTACATAAGGATTAATGTGATCAGTACCAATGTTGAGCATTAGACTTATCAAGTTGCTTTCCTTAAAATGGATGAGCTGAGGAAGAAACATGAATTAGACAGGCCTGTTAGAAATAAGATTACAATGATGATATATGGCAGAGGTAAAAACCTGATTGGTTGTGGAAATTGAAAAAAAAAAAAGAGAGAGAGAGAGAGAAGTAATATCTGGCAGTAGTATGGACAGAACCTAACACTACATTGCATGTAGGAATAAGGGGAGAAAATATTTAAAAATATTGCCTAGGTTTCATATTCAGGTGATGGGAGGCTAGTGTACCATAACTGAAGTCAGAAATACTTTACCTGTTCTCTGGGATATACTAACCTTCCCTAAAGAAATGGTCAATGTACTTGATCTTGCTTGTGGGAGCTCAGGGAAGGGAGTGACCCCTACAGAAATGCCCAGTTCCCTTTGCCATCTTCAACCTCTTGTATTACTATCCCCTACTTCATCACTCCAGAAAGACATTTAATGTTCATTAAAGAGATATAAATAGGTTGCTCCCTTATCAACCAGGCAACTGGGTCAATTTCACACTGAGTCATTAAATGTCTTAAGAACTGGTAATCTATCATGTTTTAATGACAGCTTTAAAATGGTATTTCAAAACCAAAAGATTTATATCCCATTAAGAGATGATTATAATATACTAATATAAGACTTGACTTATCCATCGAGAGCTGTGTTTTATAGAGGAAGGAGGAGGCGTAACTACCTTGCAGTATTAAAAACAGCTGACCATTTTGGAAATTCAGTTTAAAGACAGTATTAATTTAATTTGTGTTTTGGCAGACATATAGATGGCTAATATATAACTTTGCTATTATTTAAAAGGGCCATTTTAACCATAAATGTGAATCTAAGAATTGAGACAAATAAACAAAGTAAAAAATAATCTAACACACACACACACACACACAAAATAACAAGCAATATGCTCATTGTTAAAAAGGTAAATTAAACCCACATATAAATGATAAAAATTACATATGCAAATGATAGGAAAATATGTATCACAGGATCAGTTCAAATCTAATCTTTTCTCCTCACTAAAGAATTAAAATGGATGAAGAGAGACATTCTCATTATGAGCTATTCCTATTTCCTTTGCCTGTGTTCAGCCTTGCTTGATAGTCATAAGGGTCATTTGCAGAGTTGGGTGTCTCTGTAGATATTCTGCTGGTAAATATTTTCTAGAATCCCAAAATATTTACATGAATTATTTTAAAATAATTTAAACTCCCCCTGCCCCGCCTTAACTGTTCTGGCCACTATTGCTGTTATTCTATAGCTATTATTTCCTTTTCTCCTCTCAAATCTTTACAACTGTACACCAGTATAATATATCACATTTATGAGATTATTCTGAGTTTTCAGGAAAATTATGATTCTTCTGTCTTTTCACTTACATGGATTCACTGTGTTAATCAGCACTTGGTTTAACTTCTCTGTCCTCCAAATTATTGGATTATTCTCTCTTGTACTAATCTTCATAGTAGTTTCTGCTGCCTCTTCCTTTTGGGTGCACTACCTCTAAAGGCAAGGCATATTTTGAGACTTTCTTCTTTTAAGTCTTGATTAATGATTGCATAGTTTTAGTACCTTTAATGTCATGTTTTCTAAGAGTTCAACTATTGGACAATGTGGGCAAGCAATCTATGATATCCCAGAGATGGTGCCCTGTTTACCATGGTGACTATAGTACTACCTTATAAGAGCTACTGTCACTGCAGTGTATTCTAATGCCAGGCTCTTCTGTTCTAGCCTTTTAACTCCATGTGCCTCCCTAACAAAGAGGGCCCTGGCTAAGATTTATGGAGTCAAGTTTCTTTCTTTAAGGATGTGATTAAAGACATAAACATATCTTTAATGTTTAAACATATAATGTCTAAATAAAAAAAAAGACACATTTTTAATTATCAGTATCTTGCTTTTCTTGTCTATAAAATAAAAGGAATGAGATCTCATAAAACCCAAACTGCTTATTCATACAAATAAATTCTTGACACACAAATGAAAAGTGAAATTATTTCCCTCTTGGTCTTTGTTTTTCTTTTCAAGAACTTACCTTCTTCCCTTGATTCTATAGTAATGAATATAAATGATTGTTCTTCAGCTGCAAAAACTTTTGGCTTATATTTAAATAGTTCCTCTTCCAGCATAAGAGAAGCTCTGGCAATTTCACTATCTTTAACCTTTGTTTTATTTTGACTTAAGAGTAAAAAGTACAGTAGAAAGTAACAGTTTCATGAGTTTTCTCATGAAATATAGCTGCAATTCAATATTTGTGAGCTAAAAGAAGAAGAGGACAATATTTGTAGTTCAGAAACTAACTAGCAATGAGACCTTGAATAACTAACTTAATTTAAACTTTAATTTCCTTTTATTTAAAATAGTCTACTGTTAAGGTATATTCTAGCTGCAGCATTCAGTAAGTCTATGAAGTATTTGTCAGATTAATAATGCCACCTAAAAATGTAACACCACTCTCATTAAATGCACTTTTATATGTTACATTTTCTCATTCTTAAACTATGTAGGTGGAGAATTATTACCCTTTTTATACAAAGGCATTAGGATAGGGAAGTTAAACGAGTGGTTCACAACTAACTTGTATTTGCAGTGAATATTTTTCTTCCTCTGGGTTTTTTCTGATTTATTTTCATATACTAGAAAAAAACTTCTGTATATTTACTTAAGAAAATAAACTCTAGTGATTTCTATATAATTCATAGTGTCCAATTTAGTAATCAACCAATTTTATGCATCAAAGCTAACAAGATCTATAGTGTTTAGACTCTAAAAGATGTAAATGAACAAACAAACAAACAAAAAGTGATAATCAGGGCCAAAACAATAATAATAATCCTAAACTCTAATTACCATATTATATTTGTGAATGAGTGACTAGAAAAAAGGGAAAATCACTGAACAGCTGAATAGAAAATCAAAAAGAATAAATTTTTATTGTGCACACATAATTAAGCAAAATCCTTTTATCTCTCAAAACAATGATTAAGGTAAGTTTTAGAATAACAGCAATCGTGCTTAACTAAATTTGGCAGTGTAAAAACTGTTGAAAGTTGCAGAACTAACACTTTTTTATACTTCAGATTTCTTTACTTCTACATTAGACAATAATGCTAAATATATAAGAAAGTTTTTTTTTAAAAAAGCAATAAAGAGAACGCAACAGAAAAATGGGCAAAAGACTTGAACAGGAAATTAACAAAAATAGATATTCAAAAGGCCTATAAAGATAAAGATTTAACTTACTAGACATCAAGGAATAGATAAGCAAAAACTGTAATGTGATGCCACTAAACACTTTCCAGAAAGCCTAGAATATAGGATAGGCCTACTAATTAGAGACAGTGATGTAAATCAACTGGCATTCCTAGACACTGCTGGTAGAAGTACAGATTGATACAACTGCTTTGGAAAACTCTTTGGCAGTATCTAGTAAACCTGAATTCAATGTATATCTTACAGGCTATAAATTTCACTCTTGGGTATATATGTTGTATACCCAAGTGATATATGAAAGAGTACAGCATTATTTGTGATACCTAAAAAGACTAATAAAACCTCAAGTCTCAATTATCTTTCAATAGTAAAATGGACAAATTGTGGTATAATTACACAGCAAAACAGCATATATATAATAATAATACACAACTACATGTAACATTACAAATCATTTTTAAAAACAAAAATTTTGAGCAAAAGAAGCCAGACACAAAAACTATATTGTATATAATTGAATTCATATAAAGTTTGAAAACAAGCAAAACTAATGCATGATATTAGAAGTCAGAATAGTGGTTGCCCTTGAAAGAAAAGTAGTCCCTAGGAAGAGTCACCTAAATGAATGGTGACATTGCTTATTAGTTTTAAATTTAAGTGCTATTTACATGACATCTTCATATTGAAAAAAAAAATCCAGTTTTGATTTAATTGGTATACTTTTATCTGTGAATATTATACTTTAATAAAAAGCATATGTTAATTTTTATGTGTGCACATTTTTGTATGTGTGTGTGTATTTTTTAGGTATTCCATAGTACACATTATTTTCTATCTCCAACATCAACACAGGGCCATTTTTCTTTGGGGTAAAATAAAAGTATCAGCTGAACTATAATTTGATCAGTTAGCATGGTCTATACAAGTACTTCCAATGCCAACCCTAGAGTTACTAGTACACTTTACAGTTGCATATATATTTTTTAAGTGTTAGGATTTGAAATACCAATTAATTCCTTCAAGATACTTAATCTACTGCCTCCCTCTCTAGTCTTATCATTTACATCTCTTGGTTGTTGCTGAAGACTGTGGCTTTGCAATAGAATTCAATGTGTTAAATACGCAGTTAAGGTTTGTCATTGAACTTTTAATGTTAATTAATTCAGTTTAAATAATTTAGGTTGTGGACAAAACAATATTGGGGAAGAAAATACAGTATTAAAAAGAAAGACACCAGGTATATACATTTCCTAATGGAAGTATGTAAAAGCACTTAAACAAGTGCAATTTTCAAAAAGATCAATCTTAAATCTAATTAAATCTCTTACTCAAAACCTGGTCAATTTTTACAAAATGATGGAGATAGAGAAAATATGAAACCATGTTATGAAAAATATGATTATCAAAATTCAGATTATGGAAAAATCTATACACCAAATATTTAGTTTCTTAAATAATTCTCAATGAAAAAAATAATGAACTAACAATCTATAGATTAAAAGAGAACTAAAGACATATCAGCTATCACAATCAATAGATCTTTCTTGAATCTGAATTAAATATATAAATTTTTAACTATTAATATAATTGACATGATCATGGAAAGAATTTATTAGTTTTTTAAATATCATAGATATATAATTTTTATCATTTAACATTATCTTTTAGATGTATATGCTAAAATATTAACAGTTGAAAAGATATAATATCTGGAATTTGCTTAAAATAATATGCGATGAAAGGAAAGCAAATAATATAGATGAAACAGGATTGGATAAGAGTTGATGAAAGTTGAAAACAGGTAAAGTTATTAATGGTTATTAATTATACCATTCTCTGAACTTTTAATTATGTTTAAAGCTTTTTGTGATAAATTTAAGGAATAATAAATAAATTAAAGCAGAGAGGTGGATTTCTGGGTGTATCTGATATTATACAGTATTATCTAGAAAGTTAATTATAGCAGTAAAAATATGAAGACAGTTATTAGGCTACAGAACAAATGCATATACCTGAATCTTTGATTCAGAAACATTATTTTTTAAAAGTGATTATTCATAAAAGCTAAGAGGTGAAACAAGGACAGATGAACATTCATTTGGTTGCAAAAGCCAAGAACAAAACAACACTTTCCTTTCTTTATGCCTTTGGGAATTAGTCACAGTATCAAGTTGTTGGAGAGGCACTTTAATTCGATACCTTTTGTGCTTTGGGTATACTTTTTACTGGGTTAAAATTGCTGCTGTTAGAAAAATCAGTGTCAACCATGAAGTTATACTGACCCTATGGGCAAAGGTGAGATGAGAGGGTCAGGTTGAGAAATGAAGACAAGAGGGGAAACGTGCAAGAAGGCGAGCAAAATGTCAGAGAAAACTTTCTTTTTTTTAATGAGCTAGATTTTCTTCCTCGTACCCAGGAAGGCATGCTATGCTTTTTCTCAAGAGAGGAGTAGAGAAGCACCTCTTGCTGCCCCCTGCTAGTATTCTGATCATCAGTGTCAACAGAGTAGACTTGCTATGCCTTTAGTAGCAGCAAAGATATTGAGAGCAGTTCCAGATCTGCCCAATTACAGTTTATGGAGCCTGGCCCCTGAGGAAACAAAAGATCAGCACTTTCTCCTTTCATAGTCTGCACAGGTTCACTTCCAGATAACCTGTCTCCTACAAAGAATGCCTTGCAAAATTATTTTATTGAAAATCAAAATGTTTTGGTTCTGGTTTGAGATCTGCCACTTTTTCTCCCAAAGTTTGAATCTCTTATTTTGCAAATGAGAGCTTGATCTTGGAGGTTTTGTTGAACTCTATCAGTCTCTTTCAGTTTACATTCTCTGATTATCTCTGATAAGTGTATGGAAAAGCTTCTTCAGTTTCTCATTTTGAGACTGAGAGAGAACAATGAGAAGTAAAGAATAAGGTTACCCTAGGATGAGTTTCATATTTAAGTTGTACAAAAGTTTGTTTTGGTTTTGTTCTGTTTTTGTATGCTCAATTGTTTGCTTTATCCTTTTTCATTTGTTTGCTTTCTATAGCTACCTTACATACTAGATGTTATAGAGAGGACAAGATGATTTTCTTTTATAGGGTAGTAGATTATGCAAAGCATACCACCTTGTGACTACAGAAATAAATTTACCCTATTTATTTTAATGTTAGACATTACCAGATGTCTCATCCCTTGCAACTCTTATCTCATATGCACAAAATTATATATCTTAAGTACAAGTCTAATCACAATAATCTACTGCTGAATCATATCTCTGGCTCTCTCTTTCCTTGAGAAACATTTATACTTACCTGTGGCTTTTTGAACCTTTCTTTTTATAGAACTTTTTACAATTCATAATCTAATTTGTATAATACACTTTACTAATTTGGAAAAAAAACAGTCATATCACAATTACTTTTTCACATGCTTTTCTTTGTAGGAAGTTCCCTTTTTCTTAAGACCACTCATTTCTGAATTACCTGAGTACCCCAAGGATTACTCAATCCAAAGGAATAATTCAAAATCTAAACTTAAAGGAAGAGACAACTGGGATGTTCAAGCAGTACTCTCACAGCATGAACTGGGTTGTGCCAGCTGTTCTCCTGTTAAACATGCATCATACACAGAAGGCTATGGTTATAACCCTCTGATTCAAGTTTCTTTTAGCCAGTAATTGAGCTACAAAATTACACTCATGTTCCCCAAAGCCCAGCTTTTATAATTGTAGGCCTAGGCATGTGAAGGCTGCAAGTTTCACGTATTCGTTCTTTCAGAATTAGTTCAGCCTCATGAATTCTAAGCCCTTGTTTGGTGACCAGGTTAACAGTTTTGACTCTGCTTCTTCACAGTGAGTTCCCCTTTAAGATTTCCCTCTACCAGTACTCACTCTGACAAGTTCCTTGAATTTTAGTTCCCAAAGAGAGGTAGATAATATCTAGTTCCAATTCGTCTCACCAATGTTCTCAGTTTCTTGGGGGCGGGCGGGGGGAACAATAATAATGTTTCATCCCTTTTCCTGAGCTTTGTATACCAAGATCAGAAGTCTTTTTAGGGACACATACACACAGACACATGGAAACACACACATACGCATAGAGTCAGGATCTATTTATACACTCTCTTTGTGCAAGGGGGTACCTGTTGGTATTGGATTTATATATGTACGGGAGCACATGTAAGTGAGTTCCCAGTGAAGAATAACTACTCTAAAGTCAGTAGATACAAAGGTTACTTATAGAATGCTTAAAAATTATATTTTATCTGATAGTTATAGTACATAGATAGTTGTGCGATTATTGATCACTATGTGTCTTTCCAGTAGATTAATAGTTGTGTGCATGTAGGAACAGTATTAATCTTATTGTTTACTGGCACAATGCCCAGGCACATGATATATGCTCAAAATGTGTTTGTAGAATAAATATAAATTTCAAAGTGTTCTATAACATATAAACTATGCATTAGAAGCTGAAGAAGAGTTAATAGGTAGAAGGTAGAATAAATACTGTGCACAAAATATTGCAAATCTCTGGAGCATAGAGTTGAATGGGGATGAGATGAACAGAGGATCTGTAGAGTGGTAAGAAGATCATGAAGATACTTATAAACATTATTATGAAGTTGGATTTTATTTTAAGATTAATGAAAAATTTTTACAAAACAAAAAGCAGTAAAATATTACTCTGGTTTTAGAAATATTACCCTGGTTTCAGTACAGAAGATGAATTGAAAATGACAAAACTTGAATTCTTTTTAGTAATCTAGGCAAGCAATCACAGAACCCTGAATTGGAGTAGTAACAGAAGAGTAGAGAAAGGACTAAATATACATTTAGATAGTAGAAATGACAAGATTTTAAAATTGATTGTTGGTGAGAATGAGGAGGAAAGATGAGCCAAAACTAATGTTGAGATTTTTGCTTAGACATATGAAAGGACGGTGGTACTTTAGTTTCAAACATTAATTTTGGGTGCATAAGCAGTTGGCTCTATGTGTATGAAATTCCGGAAAGAGATCTAGTGAAGATACAGATTTGATGGCATTTAATATATGATGTGGACGTGGCAAAAAAAGGTTTTATTATGCATTTCTATTCTGAAATATTGTAGTATTTTTCTAGAGTACTGAGTTGAAAAAAGGTCTTTGAGGACAAACTCTTTCATAGTGAAAAAAAAATGTGCTAACTGATTAGTGAGGTTTGGAATGGATATAGAGAGAAGTGGGAATAGCATATTTATAGCATTTATTTATCCTGATCTGGGTGGTAATTGATGTCATGGGATATATGAAATTATATTCAGTATGCATGTAGAATAAAGTAAAAATGAATTGGGGCAAAATTCTGAAGTACCCTAATATTTTAGAAATATAATGAAGAATACTGATTTTTGATGGTTTAGGGAATGAACTAGGAAGGAATCTTTTGTTATCAATTTATTGTTGCTTCAAACAGAGTAGGATTAGAGCAGGCAAACACCAAATGCTTAAAAAGTGTTTTGGTATTTCTTATCTTTAATGCCTTGCTTTTGTTCCAATTGCTTCTCAACATTCTAACTCTTGGAGAAATTAAAGAATCCCTAACTAAAGCTGCATCAATTCTGTATCACCTTCTACAGTGACTGCCATCAATATGCTGCTGCCTTGGTCCTATAATCAGTTGTCTATTCATATGTCAGCCCCATTTGCCTGGGTCACTGTCTTTCTGCTTTGCCTAAGAGCTGCTTTGGTAGCCTCCTTGGTATTTTGATTCTCCCTTGCAGGCCCTTGTTCTCATCACTGGCACTATTTTGCCAGCATTTTGAGTAAGCCACATTTTTGGCTACTACATTTTCTGTTATGGAATGCTGACTTGCCTATTTCTTTGGATCTTTCTATTAATAAATTAATTCAGCATATGTTGATTGCTTTCTGTATTCCTGGGCATATGTCACTTTGTTAGTTCTCTATCCTATACAGTAAGTGAGAAAGAGAGACAACTGATCCAATAATCACAATACTTCTGTAAAAAATGTCACAGATAGAACAGAGAAAAGAGAATGTTACTTGTTTGGGGGATCAATGAATATTTCCCAGATCAGAAATCAATTTGGATTGAGTTTTAGAAATATACAGGAATTACTTCTAATTTATCCTCTGATACCACTCATAGATCAATTAGAATAAAATTTGGCTACACTTAACTGAAAACAACAGTAATTTCAAATTTCAACAAAGAAGTATTTATGTTTCTTGCAAATAAAATAAATTTGAAAGGGTCAGTCTAGGACTGATATAGTGGCTCACCATTACCTGGGGGCCCTTCTCTATCATTCTCAGAACTTGGCTTTAAGTTCACCTCACAGTATTATATGGCTGCTGAAGATCCTACTGTCATGTCTATAGTTCAGGCAATGGAAAAGGAAAAGAATAAAAGGGAAAATGAGTGTATCTCCTGGATGAGACAATATAAAAAATAGGAGAGGGGCCAGTTACTGAGGGGAGAAGAGCATAGAAGGTGCAAGAAAAGAGAGAGAAAAAAAGATAGTTGGCGAGGGAAAAAGCAAGATGGTGGCCATAACAACAATGTTCTGATTTTAGAAAGAACAATACGTACAAAGCAATATATTTTCTTGGTATGAAACAAACAAAAAAAACCAACAAATACATAATATAGTATATAATACTGAAGTATGAGTTTTCATTGATTAGGAAAATAATTATATCTGTGATGCTATTTTTAATAGCTGTGTTTTCTAAATTTATTTTCCTCAATTGGAAGTGGTCCAGGAAACCCTCATTCACTTAGAAGTTGGACTGTATTTTGCTTCTGAACTAAAGAAACTGTTTGATAACTTGGAGTGTGTATTTATGAGTTGCTTTGCCAACCTGTAATGGCAATATCTTTTGAGACACTCAGCAGGGTTGACTTTGTCAAGTGTAACAAAGAATATTTCAAATATTGGGGGTTTAGCCAAATCTTCACTGTGTTTGCCAGGTTCTGTTCCATCAATTTTTAACATCCATTTTTTTAAGAGACAGTTAATCCATACTTATTTCTTATTGCTGTACTTCTTAACTCATCAAAATGTTATATTTCAAGAGCTCTTTGATGTGTATGATACCTTTGGGCTTTTTTTTACCCTTCTTCAAAACAGGAAGTTGTGCTAGCCAAGAGAATAAAAGAGGGAAGAAAATCCTTGAATTTTGTAAAAAGTGTTGGTTCTGGTTGCAAAAGCCTTGAGGTTTAATTCAGTGCTGAACATGATTGAAATCATTTTTACAGAAAATAGAAAACAGAGAGTGGATTTTTTAATATATATAATCAAAGATACAGTGTCAGAAGATATCATAGATTATCTAATCCCATTCTCTGCTAAGGGACTGAATTCTCCCAATGCATTATTGTCATGGGTTGGTTTGAATATCTTTGATAATAATAAGAAACTCATGCCTGCTAAAGTCAACATATTATTTTTCCCCTAAAAGGAAAGAGTTATAACCTTGAACTCTTTTCACTGTAACTTTTTTCCCCATTCCTCTCTCGAATGGGTGTTCCTAACACCAGTCTCTATCATTTCATGTTTCTAGGATCTCTCTGATGACATGTTCCCAGCATCCATTTCTCTGAGGGTATCCCCAGCTTTCCTTTTCCTGATAGATGTCCCCAGAGTCCCTCTCTCATACCTTATATTCTCAGGATTCTTCTGACAACCTGTTCCCAGTATCCTTCTCTCTCTTAACTGTAACATATACTCTTTGGCTTTAATTTCATATTGGGTCATGCAGAATCTATGTTGTGCTGCTACATGGCAGTCTTTCAAATATTTGAAAACAGCTATATCATCTCCTTGATTTTCATGTTCTTGAAATATAAGACAGCAGGCTACATAAAAGCTGGATTCACCTCCTCCCATGACCACATTAAAATTACAAACAAATTGTAAAACAACTTGAAGAACCACCTGAAATTTATCTGATCATAATACATACATCTGAGAATTTTTTTAAAAGACACACCAAGATTGGTAGGAGGGGAAGAGACTCAAAACAGGCTGGTCTCACCCACAAAATGCAGAGCAGTTGAACACTGGAAGGGAGAGCTCGGCTGCTCAGCCCCCTCTAAAGAAGTTATGTACCCTAGCCCCACACAGAAAGCTCCTCAGCCCAGGGTTTCAGTTCTGGGAAAAGGAACTTTCACAAAATTTAACTGTAAAACTCCGTGGGGATTCTGGATGTCTGGGTGAGATAGAAGGAACCTGAAAAATGCAGACATGCCTTTAAAGAGCTCATGCATAGACTCGCTTGCTCTCAGACACTCACCCTAGGCTTCAACAGAGGATCAGCAGCTTGGGAAGTGCAAGAGATATATGGGGAAGGACTGAGTTGTGTAGTAGCAGGGCGAGAACTGGAGGGGCAGCTGCCATTGCTTCTTTGTCAGGGCCCCTCTGGTGTATTCTACAGATGGGAGCCATGTTGACTGTGTTAAACCCTTCCCCTGCATGGCCAAATATGAAGCTGTATTGGCTCAATGAGACCTGCTCCACCCAACCAATTACCTATGGCACGTTTGTTGCCAAGCAGCCAGCCCCACCCTGTGCCATTAGACAGCAAACAGCAACCCTCAGCTCATGCTGCCCCTGTGAGGCCAGTGCATCCCAGGAGAGACTTTGGGTGGTAGATCACCAGCTCCTCTCTGATCTATAGTATTTATTGAACAGATCTCAGTATCTGTGGGTCCAAGACAGATAGCAGCTGATCTTGCTGTAATCTGAGACTTTTATATGAAGCTACAGATTCAGCACTGGCACAAAACCTGATCTACATTGGCTGAGTGAAATCTGCTTTCTTTATTCCACTGACTCCACTCAACTCACATTCCATTTAAAAATTCTTTTAGCTGTGGAGTCTTTCAGGAAGCTGGCAGGCAGCCACAGACCTTGAGGTACACTTGTCCTTTTGCTAAGGTGCCCCAGGCCCAGTAGTGGGGGCAACCAACCTCAGCTCTCAGCATGATCTTTCCCACTTGCCTCTAGACCTAGCATAAGCAGCAATCATCCATGGATAACTTTGTAGTTTCTACCACCTCCTCAATTTGGAAATAGACAAGTTCAAGGAGCACAGAGGCCCAAACAACATGAACTCAAACAGAACCACACCAAAACACATCATAATTAAAAAGGCAAATGTTAAAGACAAAGAGAGAATCTTAAAAGCAGCAAAAGAAAGACAGCTAGTTATATGCAAATTGCCATAGATTGTTAGTTGATTTCTCAAAAGAAATTTTACAGGCCAGAAGGGATTGGCACGAAATATCCAAAGTGATGAAAAACAAGAACTTGCAACCTAGACTACTCTAGACAGCAAGATAATCAATTAACATTGAAAGCGATTGAAAGCGAGATAAAGAGCTTCCTAGACGGAAAAGGAATTCATCACCAACAAGTCAGTATTACAAGAAATATTAAGGGAATTTTAAAAAGACAAAGGAGGAAAAAAAACAAATATGAATTATAAAATGGCACATAGGGTAACTGAATGGATAAGAAAACAAGACCCATACATATGCTGTCTATAATAGACACACTTCAGATCAAATGACACATACAAACTGAAAATAAAGAAATGTAAAGAAGATATTTCATGCAAAAGAAAATAAAAAAGTTAAGATAACAATACTTATATCAGACAAAATAGACTTTAAAATAAAGGCTATTATAAGAGACAAAGAAGGGCACTACATAATTATAAAAGAATCAATACAACAAGAGGACACAACCCCAGTAAACATATATGCACTCAACAAAGAAAAACCTACACATAGAAAGCAATTATGGGCTAACATAAAGGGAAAGTTTGACAGTAATACACTCATAGTAGGAGACTTTAACACCCAATGACACCAATGAACAGATCTTCCAGACAGCAAATCAACAAGGAAACATCAGCCTTAAATAACACACTAGACCAGATGAATTTAACTAAGCATTTCAAGCCCAAAGCAGCAGAATATACATTCTTCTCAAGTACATGAAAACAATTTCCAGGATAGACCACATATTAGGAATAAAACAAATCTCAATAAATTTAAGAAGATGAAAATCATACTGATATCTCTAATGAACACTGATATAAAAATTCTCAACAAAATATTAGCAAACTAAATTCAGCAATACATTAAAAATATCATTTACAATGAATAAGTTGGATTTATTTCTTGGATGCAAGATTGGTTCAATATCCATATATCAATTAACATGATATACCACATTAACAAATATAATCATATCAATAAATGCAGAAATCATATAAACATGTCAATAAATGCATGGAGTGTTTGACAAAATCTAGCATCCATTTATGATATAAACTCTCAGCAATTGGGAATAAAGGGAACATATCTCAACATAATAAAGGCTATATATGACAAACTCACAGCTAACATCATACTCAATGGGGAAAAGCTAAAAGCATTTTCTTAATATCAGAAACAAGACAAGGATGTCCACTTTCACCACTTTTATTCAAATAGTATTGAAAGTCCTAGTCATAATCAGATAGGAAAAATAAAATAAAATTCATCCAATGGAAAAAAAAGAAGTAAAATTGTCATTATTTGTAGATGACATGATAATATACATAGAGAACTCTAAAGATTCCAGACCAAAAAAAAAAAAAAAAACTATTAGAACTGATAAATTAATTCAATAGAATAGCAAAAAACAAATATTCAGAATTCAGTTGCATTCTTATACACCAATGATAAACTATTGGAAAGAGAAATTAAGAAAACAATTCCATTTACAATTGCATCAACAACAGTACAATACCTAGGAATCAATTTAACCAAGGAGGTTAAACACCTATACTTGAAAAAGTATAAGTCACTTAAAAAAGAAATTGAAGAAGATACAAATAAATGAAGGCATATACCGTGCTCATGGACAAGAAGAATCAACATTATTAAAATGTTCATACTACTCAAAGCAATCTTTAGATTCAGTGTAATCCCTATCAAAATACTAATGACATTTTTCAGAGTACTAGAATAAATAATCCAAAACTTTATATGGAACTATAAATGACCCCTAATAGCCATGGCAATCTTGAGAAAAAAGAACAAAGTTGAAGGTGTCACACTACCTGATATTAAACTGTACTAGAAGCTACCATAATTAAAACAGCATAGTACTGGTCAGTATAAAAAGAGAATTATAGATCAATGGAAAAGAATAGAGAGCCCAGAAATAAATCTACAGCTATAAGGTCATCTATGACAAAGGAGGCAAGATTATAAAATGGGGAAAGACAGTCTCTTCAATAAATGATGTTGAGAAAACTAAATAAATGCATGCAAAAAAAGAAAAAAAAAAGAAACTGGACCACCTTCTTATACTATATACAAGAATAAACTGAAAATGGATCGAAAATTTCAATGTAAGATCTAAAACCATAAAACTTCTAGAAGAAAACATAGGCTACTGTAAACTCTCTGATATGGCTATTCGTATTTTTTTTCTGATATGTTTCCTCAGGCAAGGGAAACAAAAGAAAAATAAACAAACAGGACTATATCAAACTAAAAAGTTATTGCACAGTAAAAAAAAACATCAACAAAACAAAGTCAGTACTTGCTTCACCAGCACATTTAATTAATAGACATATGAAAAAAAAATGCTTAAGGTCATTAATCATCAGAGAAATGCAAATTAAAGCCACAGTGAGATATCATTTCACACCTGTCAGAATGGCTATAATCAATAAATCAAAAATAACAAGTACTGGTAAGAATGTGGAGAAAAGAGAACCTTAGTATACGGTTGGTAGGAGTGCAAATTGGTATAGTCACTATGGAAAACAGTTTGGAAATTCCTCAAATAGTTAAAAATATAACTACCTTTTGACCCAGTTTTTTTAACTTCTGGATATTTATCCCAAGACATTCAAAACATTAATTTGAAAAGATCTATGCACCCCTATGTTTATAGCAGTACAATTCACAATAGCCAAGATATAGAAATAACCTAAGTGTCCGTCAATTGACAGTTGGAAAAGAAGTGGTACATACATATAATGGAATATTAGTCAGCCATAAAAAATGAAATCTTACTATTTGCAACAGCAAGGATGGACTGAGAGGGTATTAGGCTGAGTAAAATAAGTCAGACAGAGAAAGATAAATACCATATGATTTCATTTATATGCAGAATCTAAGAAAAAAGAAATGAACAAACTAAATGAAAACAGACTTACAAATACAGAGAACAAACTGGTGATTGGATGTTAGGGGGCTGGGCAAAAATGTTTAAGGGATGAGTAAGCACAAATTAGTAGTTATAAAACAGTCTTGGGGATGTAGAGTACAGCATAGGAAATATAGTCAGTATTATTGTAATAGCTATGTGTAGAGTCAGATGGGTGCTAGAGCAATTAAGGGGATCACTTCATAAATGACATAACTGTCTAACCGTTGTACTATATACTGAAACAAAATTTTTATAAAAGTTACATATATATATAAAGCAAAGGCATAATATTGTGGATAATATATATATAGATGATGATATAGATGATAGATAGATAGATAGATAGATAGATAGATAGATAGATAGATGATAGATAGATAGAATTGAATTTATATAAAGTAGAAATAACCAAGTCAAAAATATAATAAAATTATAATTAAAAATACACACAAAAGCATAACTAAAAAGAAGCTTAACAAGAAATCAAATAGATGTTATCCAAAAATAAAATACTGAACTTCACTGAGGGATATAAATATGTCCTAAATAAAATTTAAAATAAAATGCAATGATGTCAATTCTCCCAAATGAATAGATAAGTACAATGCAAGTTCAATAAAAATTAAGCTTGATTATTTTGGTAATTGATGTTGATTATGACATTCACATGAGAGAATAGATGGGTAAAGATAGCTTAGGGAAAAAAAAAACTGATGACTACATATTAAGTGATATTGTGAAATTACAAGTTTTCACACCTGTATGTATGATATGGAAAAATCAGTTAAAATTCCTGGAATGTGTATAATTGGGACAAGATAGATATTTACTAGGATACTTGTCTCTGGAGAACATGGTGGGGATGTCAGCCTACCACCACCAGAAAAAGTAGAGCAAAGCAAAAATATTTAAGATTTGGTGTGGGTTGGGGTAGTGGTGGTAGTGGTGGTGATGGTGGGATAAAGTGATACATTCTAACAAGAGGAGTATTTAAAAACAAAGTAACTAAGCTTTAAATTTGCCAATGATTGGGATGATATTTGAATTTTGCTGAAAAACAACAATAACCATTTCTGAGACAGAATGAATATCCTGAAAGAATAGAATATGTTGCCTATGAAAGACAAGATTTGATAAATTACAGAAAAGCAAAGAGAACAATTTTCTACTCATTCTGACAGCTCAATTTATGCTCTTACACATATATACCAAATTTATTATAAGCATATATCTCTTTCATAAAAAATGTAATATATGCTATATGAAAGATAATTCTGAGGGTTCCAATCAAAAATTAGGAATTTTAGATTTTCAAAAATAGATGAGGAAATACCTGTTATGTTCACAAAATACTATCAAAGGGAGATAAATAAGCATTTTTCAAGCTTTTGCAAAATTGTTCATAGAGTTGTCACATTTGGGTAAATGAATTAGAGTTGTGGATAAAAGGAAGAGTGCTTCTCTGATACATGCATTTATTTATTAGGCTATCAGAGAGAAGGAATCCCAATGGATTCACTTAGTAGTAGAAATGATTGCAGAGCAGAAAGCTTACATAATCCATTGTGAGTCAGAAATTTTATCAAACCCCTAATTAAAAGTGCTTTCTTTCTTAAACTACTTAATGAGGAGTTGCATCATGACTCCTGAAGCGAATCAGGGGTTTTCAAGGCTTTAAGGATGAAGTAAGCAAATGAATAGCATGGCATATCCTTAACCATTACACAATTCTATGGGAGTTAAAATAACACAAATATTTTATTTGATGCAGGAAAATGTAGAATCATTGACTATTATCATTACTGTTCTCTTAAAGGAAGCTAGCCGCTCTTTTTACTGACCTTTCCTCTCTCAGACATATATTTTTCTAAATTTACTTTTCCTTACTGTCATTCTCTCCTCCCACTTCTTTCCTCATGGACAATTACTTTAATAGCTAAAGTACACCTTTGCATTGGTAAATTTTTTTGCAAAGCATTTACAGTTTATATATAAACATGAGTACATATTATACTCTGCTATAGATCTCAGTATGTGACTTATGTCACGAGGTATCCATGTTGCTTTGTGAATATCTAGTTGGTTGCATTTAACTTCATGGTCCTCTATCATGTTTTACGTAAGTCACTCCCCAGGGTATAAATGTTCTCCAGTCGCTCACTACCACATACAATATTACTATGGTTAGCATACACTTGTATATCCCCTTTGGAATATGTAAAAATTCTTTGAGATATATATTTAGGAGGCAAACTTCTAGTTCATAGAATGTGCAGCTAATTAACAAATTTCTGCCAGAATGCTATCTGGAACAATTGAACTTGAGCTCACTGCCACTCTACTTTCACCTCTTCCTAACTTCACTTGTTCTAAAAATGCCTGGACATGGAGCTCTTCACAAATGGGGGCTTTGGGATTTCAGCTCTTTGTCTGTCACTGGTTGGGGTTGGAGTTGTTTCTCCTAGACTCCCCTTTCCCTTTAGGAATTGACTTCAGAAGGGCAGTGAAGGTGGAGAGTCTCTCATGGCTCCCAGAGCCAAGGAGCTTAGGAGACCAGTGGGCAAAATAAGACCTAATTAGCTGAGTCACCCCTCGTTGCCTCCAGGTCCAGGGGAGGGGCAGAAAGGCCTTAAGTCATTTCTGGTTAGGCCATGTTCCTCTAGTCAATTGCAAAAAAGCAAATGTTCCCCTTGGGACCCAGTTTTCCCACCATGAGGCTCTTTTTGAGCAATAGCATAGCACCTCCAAACCCTTAATTAAACCTGAAACCACTGAAAAATAAATCTTAATATCTACATACAGGTGCAAAGTGATATTCTTTAGCTATTATGATTGTGCTTCTCTGGTTATTAATGAGTTTGAACATATTTTCATATGCTGCTAGCTTTTAGAATTTCCTCTTCCCAGACTGCATGTTATATCCTCTGCCCATTTTACTTTTGTGGATACTGTCTTTTTCTTGTTTATTTACAAGAAATTCTTAAGATTCTCATTATTAGTTCCCTGATATATTTAAAAATATAAAATATCTTTCCCAATATCTTATTCATTTGTAGAATTTGTTCATGGTGTTTTCTATTGAATAATAACCCAATTTTCAAAATGTTATAGTTTATAATATAGGTATTTTTAATGTCTTTCCCCACAATAAGATCAGAAAGACATTCTTATATGCTTGCTTTCATTAATTTAATTGAAAAAGTTTTACCTTTTGTATATAATCTTTATCCATCTAGAGTATATTTGTAATGGTCTTTATAAGTTAGCTAAATTTATTTACCTCCATATAGTGAGACATAGAAACATCCTTTATTTTTCCTATTGATTTAAATAACAACTGTATTATGTATTAAGTTCCCCAAATTCCCATACATAAGCAGTTTGTCTCAAACTTAAACTCTGTACTCTGTTCTCTTGGTCTGTTTGTATATTTTTAGTGCTAATACTACACTAATTTGTATTGTTATGTCATTGTAATATGTTATAATTTCTGACACTCTCTCTACCTTAATTTATACTTTTTCAAAGCTGATTTCATTCTTCCATATAAATTTCAGAATGAGTTTATCAAGCTCCTAAAAAATCCAATTGAAAATTTAATTGAGATTGCTTTTAATATATAAATAATTTGTTAGAACCAGCATCATAAAAAGTTAAATCATCTATCCAGGAGTAAGTAACTAATTTTGCTCACATTTTATGTCTTTTATTGAAATATTAAACTTTTCTACATAGAAATTGTTATATATTGCTGATTAGAATAAATTGTAAGTAACTGATAGTTTATGCTGCTTTTATAAAAAATACTTTTTTCACACTGATTTCAGGTTATTCTATCACTAGAAAAGAGCCAACTACCTCCAATATTATATTATGTAAATAGTGGTGATAACATCATCTGTATATTGTTCCAAATCTTAGAGAGCATCTAATGTTTTCTTTCAATATTTTGCTATAAGTTTGTGGTATAGAACACTTACCAAATTAAGACATTAATTTTTACTCTTGTTTGCAAATAGTTACTTTTTAAATTATAAATAAATGTTAAATTTTTTATGTAAACATTTAATTGAAATATGATATACATTTAGAAAAAGGACAAATCACAAGAGCATAGCTCAAGAATTTTATTTTATTTTTTCTTTTAAAATAAAATTTGTATTTGGAGTAATTTTAGGTTTTCAGAAAAGCTGCAAATATAATACAGAGGGTCCCCAAACATTTCTCTAATTTTAAGATCTTAATTATTGTGATACATTTGTCAAATTAAGGGCCATCTCTCAAAAATCAGTGTCCTTCATTGTTTGATGTAACTATTTTGAGAACTATTGTTTTTATTTTTCTTGTTTAATTTTTAAATTTTAGTAGGAGTGTAATCTAGTCCCTTTACTCTATCTTGCTTAGAAAGAAAAGTTCCGAGTTGGATAGTGATAGAAAAACTTTTAAATTATTGATGTTCTAAAATTCAAGTAATTGTTTTATTGGGGTCATGAAAGCTGTTATTCATATCATGTCATCTACTAACATAATTATAATGCAAATCAAGATGATCTCATCACTCTCACCTGACTAATTGAGACAAGGATGAGGATGTTATAGTTAATTGGCCTTAAATTATATTTTATCCATACTATTCAACAATAATAACCCTATGTTGATCATGTACTACCCTTCCTTTTGACTTATTTGGTCACTAGAGAAAGCAAATTAGTTCCATTATGGCCAGTTATGGGAATCTTCCCATGACATTGTAGACAATTAATTGTGTCGACTAAACACATTGTGTTTTGTTGTTGTTGTTGTCAATTTCCTACATTTAAGAAACAATAAATTTTCCTTGTTTCTTCTTTTTTCTTTGTCTCCTACATGATTGTGTATTTCCTTATAGAGTATAGTGTAGGTTTCAGGCTGACTATAAAATGATTCTCTAATTACATTTTCTTCTTTGCTCTCCACAAAAATAAAACTCCTGAGACACGTTAATGGTCCTGACTGTAGATAGTCACTCACCCCTCACAGCAGGGCCAAGCACTGAGACCTGTCACTTTCAGCTTATATGAGGAGAGAACTGCAGGCAACACACTGAACTGAATCTCTTCAGACAGAGGGCAAGGCAGGCTTGTGGGAAGGAGATGAGATCATCCATATTTGATTTTTATTGCCTATGTTTCCTAATAATGATGACACAATACTCATCTGAGATGTGAGGTGTCCCCCATTTCAGCACTTAATGTGCTGCCCTTCTTGCACAGGGGCATAGCGGGCACTGCTGTAAGGAAGAGAGTTGAGACAGAACATGGATGACCTGAATACAAATGTCCAACCAGAAGCTCAACAATGAGAGAAAAATGGATTTTTACAGGGCTTTCCATTTTCTTTTCTTTTTGTTCCTTTTATTTATTGTTATTATTAATGAGAAGATTGGTACTAAAGGTTAAGTTCTGAAACAAGGTAGTTAAAGAGTATAAATGGACATCTAAATCTTGTTATGACCCACATGATCCTGGATAAGAGAGAATAATAAGAGAAAAGGAGGCAAAACTTTCACTATATTTCCCCTCACCACTTTTTGTTTTTTCCTAAAAGTATAAGGAGCTAAGTTTCTTTTGGTTTTCCTTGGCTGAATTAGCCCATCTTCTCAATTCCTAAAGCATTTAGTAACTGCTTGATACCACACACAAAAAAAGGCAGAGTTATTTTCACAGTTACTTATATTAGAGTTGTTTTAAAAACATTCAAAGTACTTTAAAATACACTGATTTGTTTAATTTATTATAGCTATCCTTTCCACCACTTCAAAGTGTGAGTCTTCAATACAAATCAATGATAAATGTTTTCTCTTTTAGGAGATCCTGGGGCTCCCCACTGGTGTTACTTCTTATCTTTGAAGACCCTCTAAGAACTTTACTTGCCCACATGCATCCCTCTTCTGATTTCTGGAACTTATTGGGAACTAAAATGGTGATACTTTTACTACTTGCTGGTTAATACATTCCTTCCAACACACTATTAATTTTGCCTCCTGTAGTTGTATAATGGTTTAACATACACAACCTTTATCTCTCCAGCAAGAAAGTAGACTCTTAGCAGTGAGCAGCCACTGGGCATACGCAATGGTGCCTTGCTTATCACATCAATGGCAGAGAGTTCTACAGTGAAACTCATATTGGAAGGTGAATAAATGTAATTGTTTTTAGTGAAGTCAAATTTAATAATAATAATAATAATTTCTTACAAAGGCTCTATATGAATTTTCAGCACGAAATTAATCTTATTTTTAAAAAATATATCTAATATTTAACAGTGACTTAACACAGGAGGTCTCTCTGGCATTTGTCCTGATTCAACCAGAAGCCAAAACTCAGCCCACCCATTTTTCCTGGAAACAAAGAACATGGAGTTTATAAGACCCACATGAGCCTGGGAAACTACTTAATTTTGAGGAAGGGGAATCATCCTCAAACAACTGAAAAAGAAAAGAAAGCATTTTCATGGAGTTATATTAGTTCAAAGATACAAAATGTAGGATGCCAAGAGAAAAGAGGTAGCTATGGAAAAGGTGGGAGCTTTCATGTGGAGTACTCTCTGGAAGGGTGCACAGATCTATGTCATGTGGACTTCAAAGTGGAAGAATGCAACTCAGAGGATGTATAAGGCATTTAAGCAGTTGTGGAAAAACTTGTATTTTTCTCCTAGGTAAAACGTCAGAAATAAATTGTTCTAATACATTGATTGATATTGGTGCTCTGTCTTGGTATCTATTTAAAAGGTGATCCTGGGACTTAATTCCACTTGGGGGGCAGGTTCCCCCATGCCAATAAATCTCAGGACATCAACAGGGTGTACTACAATTCAACTCAAGTTTGACACTATCTATCTGGAGATAGGCATCAGACCCCACTGATTAAGGGTTTAGAACTATGAGACTGCCTTTCCCTTATTTCAGACATGAGTAGCAAGGTCATCACCTGTGCTTCTGACCAACTGGCTATAATTCGGAAGCTGCAATGACCCCTGCCTTAGGTTCAATTAATTTGCTACGGAGCAGCTCACAGAACTCAGAGAAACATTTTACTTACTAGATAACTAGTTTGCTGTATATGGGTATAACTCAGGAACAGCCAGATGAAGGAGCTGCACAGTACAAAATATGGGGTAAGAGTGTAGAGCTTCCATGCCCTCTCCATGTGCCACTCTCCCCAAACCTCCACATGTTCACCAACCCAGAAGCTCTTTAAACCCCGCTCTTTTTTTTTTTTTTTTCTGGAGGCTTCATTACATAGGCATAATTCATTAAATTTTTGGCCATTAGCAATTGATTCAATCTCCAGCCCTTCTCCTCTCCCTGGAAGTTGGGGGTGGGGGGTGATACTGAAAGTTTCAACTCTCTAATCACATGGTTGATTTTCCTGTCAACCATCTTCCCTCCTTAGGTGCAGTACAAGAGTCACCTCATTAACATAACAAAAGATAATTTTATTGTTTATCACTTATGAAATTCCAAGGATTTTAGTGCCAGAAACAGGAACAAAGATCAAATATATATTTCTCATTAAAACCATAATATCACACTATGTAAGGAGGTCGTATGTTATGTGTGGTCCCCAAGCTACTTTGGGAGTGGGGCCAGGTAATCTATTTTAGCAAGCCTCTCATTTGATTTGGATGCAAGTTGTTGTTGTTGTTGTTAACATCATCATCTTATTAAACATATAAACTCAGTATTCAAAAAAAAAGCAAAAAAAAAAAAAAGAGAGAGAGAGAGAAAGAGAGATTGTAGAATGAGCCTGGGCTTACTAGGCTCTCCTAGAAAGGGAATTACAAATTCAGCAAATGTTTTGACATCTATAAATTTTCAACATTTGTAATTATGTTTTGAGGGCTCTCTCTACAGCTGAGTCAATCCTTGAGGCATTGCCAGTAGTGGGTCAAAAAAAGGCTTTACTGAAGATACATCTGGGCAACTGTATCCCAGTGTTGAACATATTATTGACATTTTTATGTTTATATACTGCTTCAATTCTTTAGAATCAGATTGGCATAACTTTGAGCAAGAGTTATATTCATTCTGTAACCACTCTAACTCCTTGAAAATGCTTCCTTTTTGTCCTCATCATTTGAAGATGCTCTACTTTCCTTAGGATTAATTAGTTTACCAGGCTCTTATAGGTCTTATGAACTACATGTTCTACCTTTTCACATAGCTTGAGCTTGAACAAGTTAGCTAACTTCTCCGGATCTCATACTCTTTGTTATGGTAATGGAAATAATTATATCATTTTATAAGATTGATGTGAAGATTAAATAAGATTACTTTTTTAGTTCAGTAGTGCCCCCACCTCTTATTGACAGGGGATATGTTCCAAGACCCCAGTGGATGTCTGAAACCACAGATGGTACCAAACTCTTTACTACGGTGTGTGTGTGTGTGTGTGTGTGTGTGTGTATTCACACATACCTACAATAATTACATTAATAATTAAACCTACAATATAATTATAAATTAGGCACAATAAGAAATTAACAACAATAACTAATAAAGTAAAACAATTATAAAAATACACCATAATAAAAGTTATGTGAATGTGGTCTTTTTCTCTCTCTCAAAA
Source organism: Macroglossus sobrinus (assembly GCA_004027375.1). NCBI lineage: Eukaryota > Metazoa > Chordata > Mammalia > Chiroptera > Pteropodidae > Macroglossus > Macroglossus sobrinus. The sequence goes on from PVKZ01003144.1 coordinate 121,440, forward strand.
TATTTTATTGTACTGAACTTACTTTTTTTACTTAAAGGAAGCACTTTATAGCTTCTCTTTCTCATATTCGAATTGCAGCATCACTGCTCATGTGTTTTGGGGCCATTAAGTAAAATAATAATTACTTGAACACAAATACTGTGATACAATGACAGTTAATTCAATAACCAAGATGGCTTTAACACAATGCCTATATCCTTACAGTATGCACGTAAGAAAAAGGTTCCCTTACTGCCCTTTCTAGAATTCAAAAAAGTTTGAGATTCATTGGGTAATTATGAAATTGATGTTATACAGAAAACAAAAAAGATGAAATTTCTATATGGTATATGCTGTATAAAATTGAAATGGCTTTAAAACTATGGACTATTAAAAACAACTATCTATCATCTGCCTAAAGAATGGTTGCCATAGTTGGGCTACTAATTATGCTCATAGTGACACATCATAAGTAATAGATAATGCTTTTGGCCTTGGGGATACTTCATTTCATGTGCTAGTTCGACATTAAAGTAAATTTTTTTTAAGTAAAAGAAATAGAACATTACAAATAATGTTGAAATTTCTTTTATTACCTTCTCCTCAGGAGTAATCACTATCATAAATTTGCTATGAACTCTTCTAGTCTGTTTTTATACTTTTAATATGTGAATATATACATAAATACTATCTTGCACTACTCTCTGTTTTTAAAGGTATAGAATATCTATCTTACTAATGTATTATTTAGCAAATATAATTTTCACGAAATTTTTAGAGATCTATCCTATCCATCTGGATAGGCATATATTTAGTGTCATTTAAAAACCTGCTGTATAGAATTCTGAACTTCTGGCCCAGGTTGCAGAAATGGGAGAAGAGTCACTCGGAAGGAAAAAGAGCAGGACTAATTTTAAATTCATGCATTTTTTTTGAACACCTTAGAGAACCAGCAAACACCCATCCCAAGATCTAAAAAAAAGTTGGTGCTAAGTGATTCAAGCATGTTCTCATTTTAGACAGAAGCAATAAACATTTTTCAAGAGTTAAGCTAGAAGAGTTGATACTTTTAGTGAAGGCAAAGTGTGAGTTGACAGGACAGTGTGAAACTCTGATTAAGGCAGAAATTGAGAGATCCACACCTCTTATAGGCTCTTTCTCCACAAACACCACCAGCCATAATGTTAGTAAAGATGTTTAAAAAAGTATCCATTATGGTGCAGAGCTAGAAAAAGCCACATAGGTGGAGCAATAAATTCTGCCTAGATCCTGCTCCCCTACCTCCACTACAGAACAAAAGCCTAAACTGGGGGGGGGGGGGATAACAAGTACTGCTGTTATAAGAACATTGATTGCTGAAAAATCACTTAAGCTGAGGGAAAAGAATGGGGAATGGGAGTGGAGAGGGAGAAGCAGATGCAGGATTGTGAGTGGACCCACAACTATAGCTACTGGAAGGGCAAGAGAACTGAGAAGGCCGCTACTTTAAGATCAAAGAACACAAATGTCCTTGTCTGAAGTTTAATTAGAATAACAGAAAACACAAACCTTCTTAGTCTCTACTACCAAGCTAACAGGTTCCAAAAACAACAGAACGCTGCTAGAAAAAAGACAGGAGAGGGGAAAAAAATGAACAAAGACCCACTCTGAGTTGCCCCACGAAAAGGAGACCTGAAATTCAAAATTGAACAAACATTGTTCTAATAAACCAACATCTACACTAACTGAAATCTGTGACAAAACAGAAAGGTAGACAATAGCAACAATAAATCTCAAAACCAGCCCAATTCCTATTTTAGAGACTAACAAAGTCTGTATCAGGAGACTAGCAGAACTTGTGCTCATTTGCAGGCATAGAAACCATTTATCTTAGTCTCTACTATTTTATACAACATGTCTAACTTTTGACAAACAATTACGAGGTATAGAAAGGGCAAGAAAAACCTACTTAGGGAACACAAAACAATTATCAGAATTAAACTCAGATATAATAGAGATATTCAAACCACCTGACAAGAAATTTAATGTAACTATGACTAATATGTTAAAGGCTCTAATGAAAATGTTGATTACATACAAATCAGAAAGGTGATTCCAGTAGAAGAGTGATAAACCTATGAGGAGATAAATGGAGGTGTTAGAACTGAAAAACATGTTATCAGAGATAAAGAATACTTTCTGTAGTATTATCAGTAGACTCAATATAATGGGGAGAAGAAGCAAAAAACTTGAAGATAGAGCAATTAAAATTATCCACATTGAAATGTAAAGAGAAGAGTAAAAAATGTTTTAAAGAAAAAAAAGCATCCAAGACTTGTGGGACAATAATGAATACTCTAATACTGTAATATATGTGTTATATTTTTGGAAGAAAAAGAGAGAAAATGTGTCAGAAGAAAATATTTTAAGTATGATATCTAAATTTTAAAAAAAATTAATGATAAACTCCAAACCATGGATTTTGGAAGTTCAAGGAATACCAAGTAGTATAAGACAAATCTGGCTCCAGCCTCTAAAAACTCTCCTTAGACATATCTTACTCATTGTTGAGAACAAAAGACAAAGAAAATATTTTGGAGACAATCAGAGGGAAAAAAAAAAAACATTATATTCAAAGAGTTTTTTTTTTTTTTTTTTTTTAGGTGTGGCAATCCCTGGTTGACCTCAGAGATTGCAAGGACGTTGTCAGTTTACAATCCCTTATTTTTTTATTTTTTATGCCTACAGCACCTGGCCTTTTTAGGTGGTCTCCCATCCAAGTACTAACCAGGCCCAACCCTACTTAGCTTCCGAGATCAGATGGAATTGGGTTTGTTCAGAGTACCATGGCCCTAAGTGAGAAAAGATTTAAAGCCACCTTTTTTTGTCAGACATCAAACAAACCAGCAGACAATGGGTAATGTTGTATTATCAATTTATTTTCTCAGTTCCAAATCAACTCTTAATTTTTTGATATGTAAAAATAGAACTAGGCCCCTTATATTTTCTTTAATAGTTGGTATAATGATAAGCTTTTCAGTACAAGGCGCCAAAATGACATTGCAGGAGGAAATAATTGAGGAACTCCAATGTGTTCTTTTCAGCAAGGTCTTGCAATGGCTGTGTTTTTTTTCTGTGCTCATCTCCTGAAGTGTGAGTGGCTTCTCCTGAATATGGCTACCATTGTGGATAGTAATAAACAACACCCAGTAGCCTGGAGATTCCCACTGCAGTTTCCTTGGCTGAATAATTGCAAAATGCCTTTAATGAGAAATGCTTCAGACAGCCTTTCCCAACACCCTAGAGGCCATATTGCTGGCAAGTTCTGCCAGGGGGCCACCATAGCAACTTCGCTGATATTCTGGGAGCCAAAATCTTGACCTCTCCAAGCATTTTGGATATTAGTCCTAGGAGGAAGTCTCTTCTTTGGGTGTTTTGTGTCAGCCCTAGTAATAGAGGCTACTTTTTCTATTTGCTATTTTTATATTCTTTATAATTCTCTTAATTCTTTCTAGCCAAACTCTTGTTTCTCTGATTATAAGTTAATAATTCTTTATATTAAAATGTACCTGTTTATATTACTGTGTGATTTCTGTCTTGTTATTGACACTTACTAATATAACATAGCATAGATTCAGGTTGTCTTCCTGAAGAGTTCTCCTCCATGAGTACCTCTTCCATAGTTTGTCTCTTCCATAGTGAGTTTTTCACTTCCAGGTGTTCAGAAGAGAGTCAAAGAAACATAAGGATGAAGATAGGCAGCTTAGAAGTGGCTTATACCATTTCCTCCCACATATATGGTCCCAACCTACATGCCAAGGAAGCTGAATAATGTAGTATTTCAATAGTTTTAGGAAGAAGGGGTGGGCTTGGTGAGCATCTAGCCAGTCTCTATAATAATATGTGAAACTCCCTATTTTCTAAACTAAATTATATAATATCTCTTTCCCCCATGTACAAATCTTGCCCATCCTTCATCTCTCCACCATTCAAAAAAAGTCATAATCACTCACATATTTATCAAGCAAAAACCCAGGGCTCATCCACAATGCCTGACTCTTACACTTCAAATCTACCAGTGAATTGTGTCGCAAATCTAACTACCTTCATCTTGGGTAAGCTGTATGAATCTCTGTTCTGGACTATTAGAGCTAACTCCTTATTCTTACCTGGCTTCTCTGCTACCACTCTTTTCCCTACAGTATATCCTCCTCAAAGAAGCCAGAGACATCAGCTCAAAACTTAAAAGGTCATGTGATGATCTCACTCTCATCCCATCACCCTTAAGACCAAAATTTAAAGTCCTTTCCATGGCCTTCCAGTTTCTACACAGTCTGATCCCCAGTTACACTCACTAAGTCTTCTTGCCTGTGTTCACTCCACTCTGACCGCACCGAATTCTCACAGTTTTTATCTCTAGGTCTTTTCTTTTGTTTCCTATTCCAGGATTGCTCATTTTTGTCATTTTAATTGGCTCATTTTCTACATTCAGACTTAAATGTTACCATCTCAGTCATCAATCTAAAATATCACCTATTTTGTTTGATTTAGATTTTGTCATGTCACCAACTAGTCACTACCAGACATTATTATATTAATTCTTTCGTTATTTTAATCTCTTGATAACTAGAACATAAACTCCATGAAACAAAGACTTTGTTTTTTGGTTCCCTACCATAAAATCAGTGCCTCTACCAGGTCTAGAAAATTAAAAAGCTTAATTAATATTAGTTGAATGAGTGAATGCATAAGTGTTAGATTTGAAGAGAAAGCATCAGTATACCACACCTGGAGGGTACATGTGAGGTGGAAAAGAGAAACAGCATTGACAAAAACCTAGAATTTTTTGTAAACAAAGAAACAATGTATGTCACAGTTGGGAAACTGTAAGAGTTTCAGAAAGGCAGGAAAAGAAGAATGTGAAAACACTAATGATAAAAGATGAGGACCATGGAGTAGGGACAGATACAGAACTGGGGAATTTGGATTTTATTAGAAGCAGAGCAGGAAGCCACTGTTTAACTTTAGTGGAAAATTCACCTGATCAGATTTGTGGCTTATGAGGATTATGTTGGCTGTAATGTGAAGAACAACTTAGAGAAAAAGGAGATTGAAGGAAAAAAACACCAATGTTTAGAAGTAGCCTAGGTAAGATATGACTCTGGGTTGAATCAAGATTATGGCAGTTGGAATAAAGAGGAACAAAAGATCAAGAAATGCTTCAGAAATAAAATCAGTAGAATAAAATTGTTTATTAATATAGGGATGAGAAAAATGTTCCATTGATCTTCCAATTCCAAACCATATATAGTTTCTATTTTGCCCTCAATCACAGAGAAAATGTTAATAATTAAACTCCTTAAATTTAATAAAATTCATAGTCCAGTGTTTTATTTTTGGAATTATGAGTTATAAAAGTGAAGAGAGTCATTCCATTTGTTATTTCAAATGAATGATGCCTGGAGTGTTTAGTTGGCCAAGGAACCTCCCTTCCCAAGGACTCCTCAACATTTCTATACCTTGCTACCTAAAATGGCAGAACAACATTCACAAACCCTTGAGAAAAAAAAAAAAGATAAATGCCTGCCAAACACTAGGAACTATTTAAATATTATTATAATATGCAATGCAATTATAACAATTTAACCTCCTGGAAAATACAATCACCAGTTTCCTTGCTTGGTACAAGGAAAGTGAATCTGAACTGTCCAGGTTGTGTAACTTTATCTCTAGGATTCCACCAAAGAACTGCTACTAAAGTTTAAAAAAAAATTTTAATGTAATTTTACATTCATAATTTCAGTTTTGTTTTTCCCCACACACATTTTAGAAGATCTTTATAAGTATGGTAAGTGGTTAGGTCTGGGAGGGAGTGGTTTAGAATTTGAAGCCAATTACATCATTTTCAAAACTAATCTGAGATCAAGCATAGTTTCAAAATCAAAATCCTCTTTTCCAGCATTTCCAAGAGCTCGCTTCTGCAAAACTGACTATGAGATTTGTGGAGCCTGGGGAAAAATAAAAATGTGGAGTCCTTTTTTCAAAAATTATTAAGAATTTCAAAATGGCAAGAGTAGAACATTAAATCAAGTGAGAGGCTCTTCTGAGCATGGGGTTCCGTGCAAGCCCAAAGAATCGGTCCTGCTCCCATGATTGAATGAACAACAACAAAACAGAGTTCTTGACTTTGATTATTATTTGTAAATGATTGACAGCTCAGATGAATTTTCTTTTCAAATAGACAATTTATCCTATAACTTCCCTTCTGCAGCCAGGGAACACAATCTTATCTAATGTAGTTGACAGAAAACCTGGACATTTCTTTGACTCACTCACAACAAAAGCAGACTTTAGTAGGTGCTCATGAAGATAAGCTCATCTTTTTAACAAGACTCCCAACTCTTTAATTTGTCATACTGAGAATTCAAGTCCTTTTTCAGATCATTAGAAAAATGTAACCATTGCTTCTGGTTTAGAAATTGTAATGGGCATGACCAACTAAAACATTGGGTGATTAAGGAAGGGGTAGGAGGTGTTAAAAGTCAGATAAGCCAATGTTATATTGAATTTGCTGATCAATGCAATCTAATAGTCCTTTGTTATGCCAGAGTTGGTGAGGTCTTTCATTGGCTACTGAAGTTGCTCAGTGTAAAGAAGGGGGCCTGGTAAATGCACCATTTTCTCCCTCTGCCCTTTACGCACGCACACACACACACACACACACACACACACACAAGGACTCATAATGAAATTCAAATATAATGTTCACATAGATGCAATGGATAGCAGATGGGTGTAGCTTTTATTAAGCATGTGATACAGTAGAAAAACTGACTCCATGGAATTATCTATCTGCTCCTTTATTGTTGAAACCCCAAATAGCAGCTTTGACTATTATAATTTTCCTATAGTAAGCTTAATTTAACCAAGGAAATATTGTCTTTTGAAGCCAGGCTGATTCAATGTGAGATGAAGTGGAAATGTATGTTACTTAGTGTCTTTCAGTATTATTGATAAATCTTATTTTTTAAGTAAAATTATTTAGCAGCTTCTACTATGCAGTTCTAACTTTCTATACTTCTCTGTCTTTTCTTTTTTTTTTTAAAGTTTTGTTAACTTCACTCTATTTCTGAGACATCGTCTTTCAATCACAAAAGTTGATCTCTGTGGCCCATAACTGAAATTTTCTTTTCATACTACTAAACATTCCAAAATAATCACTTGGAACTTATGTTTACTTCTCCCTTTTTCAAAAATAGATAACAACATTGTTCTGACTTTAAGATATCAATCATTAATAATTCATAAGAAAGGTATGGTTCCTGTTAATGTACAGACCAATTGCTTACAAATAAATCACTTACTTAATTTTAATTGTATCTTAGTTACTTAAAAAAATTTGCTCATTGCAGTTACTGTGATTTTACTTTACTTGTATTTATGAAAACATTTTTGTATATATTTATGTGTTTATCAAATAAAATCTTTTGAAAATGCTAAACCACAAATCTAATTACATCATTTCTGTAGTCATGTGTTTATACAAAAACACTCTCAAACAAAATGGAGAATTAATTCAATCTTATGTTTGTTTCAGTTGAATTTGACCTTAAAATTTAACATATTTCATATCTCAAGTTCAACTAGATTCTTCAATTTTGACAATAGAGAAACCGGTTCTACTTCTTTATTTCTAGAACAAAAATACAGAGGTTGGGGGCATTGGCAGATAAAATAGAATTTGACTTCTGTTTTTCAAAATCACTATACAGATAAAAAATATTTACTTAGAAATTTATCAAATAATAAAGGATTAAAAAAGTCTCACATCACTTTCCTTAAGATTAAGATATGTTCTTAGTTGAAAATATTCTGGGTTTTGTAAGAAGTATGGTCACAGATGAAGATGCTATAATACAATAAATGCTCATTTGTTTTTTTAGTTGAAAAAGTATGCACAAAAATTTTCTGTTGCTTCCTTATCAAACATTCATGGAAGTTGTGTTTTGCTTATACTTTGGGAGCTAGGCCTGCAGATTTTGCTGATGGTATTCTTAGTAAAATTTACTTTGCTCAGTCTTATCCACTCTTTACCACCATATTACTACATTTGATTAAAACAACAAATTTTAAATAATTCATACTTCAATTTATTATTGTATCAAAATTCTTTTGTAAAGAAAAAAGTCATGGTCATGTTGAAATCTATCCTTATTTATGACTAAATATTTTAAGCAAAGCTACGTAAAAACAGTTACATTTTACCTAAACATTTGCCATTTATTATTTTTGTCATCTGGTAGGTTTTTAATTAGAATATTTACAAGGTTTTAAGTTCTTGATATGATATGGCAGAAAGAGCCTGTCTTAATCCATTTGGGCTGCTTTAACAAAATACCTCTGACTAGGTAAACAACAGAAATCTATTGCTTATAGTTTTGGAAGCTAGGCAGTGCTGGCAGATCTGGTGTCTGGCAAGAGCTCACTTCCTAGACAGCCATCTTTGTTGTAACTTCACAAAGATAAAGGGATGAGAGAGCTCTTTTGGATTTCCTTTACAAGGGCAATAATCCCATTCATGAAGCTCTACCTTCATGACCCAATCACCTCCAAAAGTTGTCACCTGTAAAAATCATCACCTTAGCAGGTAGAATTCCAACATATAAATTGTAGGGGATATACACATTCAGACCATAAGAGAGTCCAAGAATAGAAAAGAAAAAGAAAAAAGAAAAATGTGGGTCCACTTCTGGGTTATTACACAGATTAGGTCTGTGACCAAAATTTTCTGATATTTAGGCCCCAATTCTAAAACAGGGGTAGTGATACCCACCTCTCCAGCTAATTGTGAGGAGGATTGAAATAAGAAAATTACACTGAGATTCTCTTACTAACTCTTTCCTCCTCAGACTTCTCACAATCTACTTTCTCTAAATCTACTTATCTTCTTTCACCCCAGTCTAAATTGGCCTTTTCATTCTCCTTATTCTTTCTAATCTAAAGCAACAAAGTTTTTTCTCAGCATCTTACATTTTCTCTTTGAGAATTCTCTTTAGAAGATAGAAGAGGAAGAGCTGTGGAAACACAGGCTTATATGAAACAAACTGTGGAATAAATGAAACTTTAGAAGCCTAAATTTCAGCAATGACATTATTTTTGTAGTTTGGTTTGGAGATTTGGAAGTTAATTAAAACCCAATGCTTGTCCCACAGAAGGACAGAATGCACAAGTGAATCAAGCAGGAACTCAGAAGACTATTTCATATCACAAAAAATTTAAAATAAGAAACCAAACACTTATTAGCAGGATTTATTATTTTAACTGAGGTTCAGAGTCAAGTGATTCTTTCATAGCTCCTTTCAATCTTCTGGCCTCTGTTCTCCAGGTATTTTTCTCTCACATATTTTACTGAGTCATTACCTCTTCCTTTGACAAGTTCAAAAATCTCAAATTGCTCTTTAAATTGTCTATTGTGATTGGTTATTTTTCTTTTCCTTTTGGGTGTGTTACTATAAAAGAATAATTCTAAAACTCTCCTTCTCATCGGCTGCTTTTCTTTTTAAATATAATAGCCACAGATTACTATATTGAAGCTTTGAGATATACCTGAAACCATGCTTCTTACTCAAGACTCCACAGAAAGTATATATAATGTTAAATAACTAAAGTGTTACAGAATTTAGTACAAAAATTAATCCATGTTTTAATTTTCTTCATTTTAAGGCCTTATAAGTCACTTCTTTGAAACAGTATATTATATCAGGAGGGTCCTTTAGTAACCATAACGCAAATTCAAGAGTAAGAAGGGAGAGAGAAGCATGAAGAGAGAGATTTAAAACATCACAAAACAACCAATAGGCAGAGAAATGATCTCTCACCTCATACACAGAGCATTAGAGCCAGCACAGGAGAGGAAGACTATCTCAGCTTCCCAGTTACCAGCCCTTGGGCCTTTCCTAATAGAGAAAAGTAGACTCCCCCAAGATTTCTCATATTTTGTCCTTTGATCAAGTTTAGTTACAGAAACATAGATGCTTAGTGCATTTTGAATGTTTGTTTTCATTTCATTTATAGCCAAGATACCAGACATTGATTGCCTCTTGCATTTTATTTAAAGTGAATTCACAACTGTGGATAGGAAAACCAGAGCCAAAATCTTTGCCCTGAGCACAAACCAAAGTAAAATCAAAGCATTTCTGAGACTGTGAGTTTTTCAGTTAAATTTTCTTAAAAAAAAAAAAAATCAAGCAATTGCACTGCTGAAATGGATCAGACATGAAGGCTGAAATCAGACGAGAAACTCTTGGGTGCTCCAACTTGTGCAGTATAATTTTCACATCAAAGAACTTCCAAATAGGATTTTTGCCAGTATTTTAACTTTTAGCTAGCTGACTCGAATCCTTTTGGAAGTAATCAGGTTATAAATTATAACTACGTAAATAAATAAACCTCTTATGGTGGTATCCAGATATCGTCCCATCCTAAGGTTTGCCCATCCCATCCCCATCCCCATGCCCATCCATCCCACACTGTTAGGGTCAGAGCTCTCTTCACATCACATTTCTTTTTCTTCACAAAAGCTGGGTGGGTATATGTGAATATCCATGAAAAAGAAGAGCTTCCCAGAAGAAAGACCAGTATGTGCAATGGCTTGAAGGTTTTTGAAAAGAGGTCTGGGAAGCTCAGTAACACTGAGAGTTCAAAGTAAGGAGAGGGTAGGGTGTGTTGACAGGAAATGAAACCAGAAATGCAAATATGAATACTTTCAGAAGAGCTCTTATGCTACTGTAATGATTTTTTCTTATCTGTTCACAAAACCATCCTAGAGGCTGGATAATTCACACTTGGTTTATATCCTATTTTGATTGCTAGCTACCTGTATAACTTTGTTTGAACCTCTTAATTATTCTGACATAAGTTTTCTCATCTGTAAATGAAGGAATTCAGATTAAAATTCTTTCTATATTTTATGTGTGTATATATAAATGTATAAACCTATTTATACACATGCATGTGTACACACACATACACATACTCACACACAAACACACACCATATTTACCTGTAAGTAAATTCTAATACAACTATGGATTTCAATTCTTATGACTATCTGGAATATAAACACTCTACAATTTCTAAGCTTTTCAGGTACATCTATCACCATTCAGCCTCACCGACTCTATTTATGCAATACATTCCAGGCTTTCTTGATCCTCTGCTTTTCCTCACTTTGTGCTCTCTCTCTCTGCAACTATTCTGACCTTACAACATCTACTCAAGTCACGGCTATCCCTCAGATTCCAGATAAACTCTCCTTCCTCCAAGAAATCTTTCATGTATCCTCACAATAAATTTAAAATTGTCTTTCCTCAACTCCCCATAGTATATTTATGCCACTCGTACCTGTTCTATCTTCACTTAGAGTTCCTTGTGAGTATTCCTTACTAGATTACCAGCTACTATAGGAAGGGATAGTTCCATGTTGATATTTGTTACTTTCCTATACACTTTCCCTACTAATGCCAAAGTATTTTGTACACAGAAGTTGTTTGATAATACTGTGTGAAATTATATTGAATGTATAATTGGATCACTTGATAGAGAAGACAATTGTGTTAGTTATCAGTGCTTAAATATATTTAAAGTTTCACTGACATTATTTTTTATGTCATAAGGAGAAAAGTATAAATAAACTGGCTATTGGGGTGAGAAAAAATTCTCAGCAGATTGTAATAGGAAGAGTGGGTGCATATTTTTCTCTCAAAAATCTCAAAGTCTATTTCCATTTGATGAATTAATTATTCTACTTTTTTATGTGTAGTACATCTTCTTCATGAAATATAAATTAGTGCAAGGTAGTGCATACATAGAGTACTAAATGGGAAATCTTAAGACTACTCTTAAAGGACCAAGTCTTCCTCTCTATTATAGTTTAACTTGGGCAAGTAACATAGCCTCTGGAAGTACCATACATTCTCTCATAAAAAAAAAAAAGAAAAAGAATGCTTTACTTTTCATCTGATAGGGCTCTTTTCAAATCAAGAGATGAAATATTTAAAAACAATCGCAGATTTTATTCCATCCAATTATTTTAATTTTCTGAATATGTAGTGGAAATGAAGCTTCCGTTACTATATGCATGTTATTTTCTGTGTGTAAAAACTCATTCTCCTATTTTATATGATGAATTCTAATTTTCATTATAAAATGCAGCACAATGATCATCTCCAGAAAGATTTCACAGATGCCCACACTTGCCATATGCTTTACCATAGCCCTTGTTGTGCTGGATCATCCCCTTGATTTAATTTCCAGTCTCCATCATGATGATGCCAGATCTTTGATTGCAGGGACTAAAACGTATATAACCATCAAATCTTCAACACATTGATGTTCAATAAATGTTTATTGGCTGAAAAAATTTAAAATGTCATCTTGGACTTAATTTAATCTCCTACGAGTTGAGTACAGTGATCTTCTGGTTTGCAATTTTGTGAAAATTGTGTTACAGTTTATAAAATTAACAGTAGTGGACCTTGAATCTGAGGTCTGGTAGACAGCCTGTTGCATATTTATGAGGTCATCTTATCTCCAGAAAGTTTTCATTTCTCTGTTTTATAGACACTTAATCAAAAAATATTTCTCAGGAATGATCGCAAAAAAAAAAAAGGAATCTTGTACATAAGGTCTGCTTTGTTATAAAGGCATACTTCACTTAGTAATTTATTTTCCTTAAATTTCTTCTTAGCCCTGTTTCAGTATGCTAATCTCCCTCATTTCTTCATAAAGCCTGCTATAGAATTTTCTTATATACAATAGCCTCCCACCCTAAAGAGGTAACTAAACTTTAATGGTTACCTAAGATCTGCCTGAATTAATTTATTCAAAGACACAGAAATATGGGAATGAAATAGGCCATAAAGATAATATACATTATCTTTAAATGGCATTATTGTCATTGTTATTATTCTCCCATCAAACAAGGAGATGAAGAGCTGAACTGTACACCATATGGTAATTGCTTGGAAGATAACAACAACTTACAGTCATACCTTCAGCATCCAACAACACTGTTTGCTGCATTTCAGGTGCCAGTGTGGCAGAGAGCCAGGCCAGGAAAGATGAACTGGCAGAGAGAGAATGACAGACATTAGACATAAGTACTTTTCATGTCAAGCCTTTGGCATGTTCATTGCTGAAAAAAATCTGTTCTCAGAAATGCCTTCCAAAATACGTAAGTTATGCTATGAAGGTATATGATAACTTCTGCCGTCCAGGGATATATTAATATGGATCATCCTGGGAGATGCCAAATCATAGCCAAGATAATGGGTGATTCCAGATGTCTGTGCAATCCCATTCTTACTGCCCAAGGGAAGTTCAGAAATTAAAAAGAAAAGCTGATACAAAATTTTTCAATGTGTGATGACTTTCTACACTAGTAGTCAATTTGAAAGAGATAAAGAACAACTTGATCTTTACATTTCAGTATATACAACCTTTCATTTTCAGGATCTGTATTTGAATAATAGATATGAATTATCACCTTTCCCAACAGTAAGAGGGTGAACTTTTTCAAAGATATTGAAGGTGAGATTCTTACTTTATATAATTTTAAAAATATCTTAGTTTGAATAGTGTTGTTCAGCTTACTAAATGTTATTTCACACATTGTTATTTTATTGAATATTCCCCAAACATCAAAGGTAAATATAATTTGCCATTTTCTTTCCAGATAAAACATCTCAAGGAAACACAGAAATGGCTTGTTCAAAGTCATTCAACTGGATTTTAATAAGAGAAAACCCAAATCTATTTCCTGTTTTCAAATCAAATGATCTTGTGTAACTTCGGCTATGTTAATGAATTATAATTTATTATAATTTTCTTTTGAAAACCAGTTTGGTAGTTCCACTATTGTTAGAGTTGGGAATCTAACCAGTGGTATGCCCTTTATAAGATATAAAATGTATTTATAGACTTATGTCATATCTTTTAGCTTGATTTCTAAAAAAAAAAAAAAAATGATAAGAATGATTGTTCTATATTTCAAAGTGAAGAAATTTAGCTCTATAGAAATGTCCAAAGGTATAAAACATACCTATAAAACAACTATTTTTTTAGCTGATATCTTTGACTTAGCTCACATGTCTGCCTTAAAAGAATCAGCAAATCAAACTCCCTTCTCTATAGTGAGCTAGGCTCTCAAGATGTAATAGTACCTTACATGTAGAAATATTCTTAGAATTTATTCAAAACAGAAATCTTAATCCAAAAGCACTGCTGAATATTCATGGAGAGTTTTTATTTATCCAAACTTATTCTTGAAAGACACAAGTTTGGAACTATTACTATAATATCTTGGGTAGCAAAATTATTATATATATAAATGTTTGCTTCTGTCATAGCTGTTGTGTTATACATACACAAAATATACATGTAAATAAACCTATGTGAGAATAAAAACATATTTAGAGCTCTAATGATATTTATGAATCTTTCATTATATCTTGACTGTAAAAGGTTTCCTAATGAAGAAAGAAATTGTAAAGTATCCTTGTACTGAAGACATTTATTGACTTTCTACTGTGAACTCAGCCCTGGCTTGGGAACTGTGGTTATTTAAAAAAAAAAAAAAAATGCCTCTAAAGGATTGTTCACTTTAGTGGAGAGCATAAAGTCATAAAAAACACAACACATGAGTACACACTCAACTGGGCACTACGGGTGCTCTAAGTAACAGAGAGTAGCAGATTCATTAGTGAATATGCATGTGTTAGTTAATATGCACATGTACAAATAGCTACTGACAAATCACCAAGTCCAGATACAAATTGCTCTCTATCTGCCTGGCCTTTGGATTTGGAAGAGCCACTCAGTAACTTTTTGTCCAATGCTGAAGAAATCCAGGGAAATAGTGCCATAGGGTCTCTCAGAGTGGCCTTGCCCTTTTTCAGGCTTTGCTATAGGCTGAATTGTGTCTCCCCCCATTCATATGGCAAAGCTCTAACCCTTAACATGATTATATTTAGAAGTAGGGCCTATATTTTATTTTGTTAAGTCAAGTAGAGTCATAAAGGTGGCCTTGATACTGTAGGATTCATGGCCATATAAGGAGAGATACAGGAGAACTCATTCTCTCTGTCTCTCTCTCTCTCTCTCTCTCTCTCTCTCTCTGTCTCTCTGTCTCTCTGTCTCTCTGTCTCTCTCTCTCTCTCTCTCTCTCTCTCTTTCTTTCTTTCTTTCTGCCATGTGAGAATGAGAATACAGTGAGAAGGTGGCCTTTTATAAATCAGAAAGAGAGCACTCATCAGGATCAGAAACAGCACCTTGATATGGATTTGCCGGCCTTCAAAACTATGAGAAAATAAATCTCTTATGTCTACTGTTTAAGCCATCAAGTCTATGGTATTTTGTTGTGTCAGCCCTAGCCAACTAAAACAAGCTTTATCACTGCGGAGACCATAAGAGCATGATCAACTCACTGACAAATTTGCTATCTGACTCCAGCCATATTGACTTTTATGTGTTATCCAGACTAATTCTACAGTCCATTGGGTTTGCTGTGTCCCCCATTATCAGCACTTCTCACTACCTCTTCTTTCTTAAGCCATTTTGTAAATGGCACCTTTTTAGTGAAGATTTCACTGACCACCTTATATTGCAACCTTTTTCAATATTCCCTATCCATTTTCTCTGTTTATCTCTTTTATATTTATATCTAACTTACATTTTGTTGTTAATTTTATTTTTCCTCTTTCCTCAGTGGAATGAAAGTATCAAGATAGCAAAGATTATTAACTATTTTGTTAATTGATATATTCTTAGCACCTGACACATTATAAGTGCCCAATAAATATAAATTATATAGAATATAATGTTATCATAGACTTTACAAAATTCAGAAGGGATAATAAGAGGTTAATAAGGGTTACAAACCAATGGCAAAGGTTCAGATGGGGTGTTAGCATACAGTTTCTTTTCTGATTCAACAATCAGTTCTTGAGTTGAGATTAGTGACTTTTAGAAGTTCAGAGTCACATAGAAGAGAGAGATAAAAGGGATGAGAAAATGAAAAAGAACAGAAAAGTAATAAAATGAGAATAATGTGTGATAGATAATATTCTTTCTTCTCCTTTACTCGAGTTATAAAAGTCAATTAAAAGATCATCCTTGCTATTATTGTGGGGTTTTTTTACAATTAATTAAAGAATATACATTGTTTGTTAACAGAATGGCAAAGAGAAGGGAAAAGGGAAAAGGATGGGACAATTATTTTTGGATCACTTATCAAGTTTATATTTACTTCTTGATATCCATGCAAAGCCATAACTAAAATTGTAGCAAAGGGGGTTTGGGGTAAAAGGAAGTGAAGAGGAAACTTTAAATTATATAGAGTAAGAAACAGTTGAAATGACTAGCCAAAATTAATACCAAAAAACCATAGAAGTCAAGACAAACTGAACATCTGGTATATCAAGTCAATAACTGGTTTTCTCCAAACACATCTCAGAAAAGATAACTTCCAGAGTGGAAAGTATGTCATGAAGAAGTGGATGTTAGAATTTTTTTTTTCACTTTGGAGGGGATAAATTATGATTAGCATAAATAGGTCTAATATACCATATATTCTCCTCCTTGATAAATATGTGTTATTATTCTTTCAATCCTGGTTCTTCTGGGAATAGAAAGCTTTATGGTGATATAGTAGAAGGAAAAGCTGCTTAATGGGGCACACTACAGCAAACATTATTGATCAATTTTGGTTTACTTGTAAGAATGATTGAATGTTCAAGTAATTGAGATGTCAGTTTATAGCTTGAAAGTTTTATTTTCTAGAACGTGGGTTTTCTCTGAATTTATTTGAGAGAAAGTAAAAATAAAAACAGAAATGATGAATTGAACAGGAAAAAACATACTCTTTGACAAGATCTGTCTGGGTCACTCTCTTGATTTCATGGCAGCATTTTGTATTATCAATGGTAAAATTTTGCCTGCTTGAAGCTAATGTAAAGATTTTCTTCCAGCATCTCCCATTACTCATTCATTACTAAATTCTTTATTATATTCCATTGAACCATCTCTTTCTGTCTCTTTCACTGCTTTGTGACTTCCTCTTCAAAAATTGCTATAATAAAAAGATATAACAGAGAGCTTCTGGGTCAGTGAACACGTGGAGGTGCGGGAACAGTTTTGTGCCCATAGAGCATGGAAACTCTACCCCTTCCATCTGGCTGTTCCTGGGGTTATGCACTTTCAGAATGAACCAGTGAACTACTTGGCAAAGTGCCTCTGCTGGTTTTGCCTGGACTCAAAATGCTGGATGCTGGCGGGTTGGTTAGATTGGAAGGGGAGAAAATGGCATAGATGATGGACGCTCTGTTCATCCCTCTGGCAACCAAATCAAAGTTGTGATGGAAACAAGGAGTAGCAGCAAAGAAAAGTCACCTGGGATCTAGAGGAACAAGCCATACAACTAGGAAGAAATCCAAGAAATCACCCTTCAACAACATAAGGTAGGCCTAGAAGCCTTTTAAATGGGCCGTGTCCGTGAGCGGGTTTTCAGGGTGATGGACTTGCTGGCTCTGAGCACCAGTGCCTGTTCAGCTGCATGCTGGGGGAACCAAGTACTTACAGGGAGATATTGTCGGAGCGAGGGTCAAGGTGAGACTTGCTCAGTACAGAAATTCTGGTGGTATCCATTATTCCTTGTTGAGACCTCCCCTTCCAGTGAGCAGACTCACAGTCACCATAACTGCGACGTCATCAAACTAGACAATAAAGGTTGCTCCACCCAGAGGATTCCCTGAAACCCCGCCTACCCGAATTCAGGCCCTACCCAAGCTACATGCAGGTGTAGCCTCAGTGAGTCAGATGTGCCTTGCTGAGCAGTGCCTAGACTAACACTGGAGGCAGCTGGCCTCAGTTTCTGGTGTGGCCTTTTGAGACAACTATAAGCACAGCTTCTGGAGATTGCATGCTAAATCTTGACAGGTGGCCCTGGAGGGGTAAAGGCTTGGGCTAAATTTGGCCTGCAGCTGAACCCCTCTCAGGACTGTGCCACTGAACACCTACTTCACAAACCCATAATAATAAGACCAGGAGACTTAGGAGTTTTGTTTAGTACATTGAAATAGTCATGGAAAGGCAACCAAAATGGGAAGACAAAGAAGCAGAAACCATATGAGAGAAGAGAACAGAGATCCAGACTTAATGGAGACAAGTAATCTAACAGATGCAATGTTCAAAACATTGGTTATAAAGATGCTCAATGAACTTTTGGGAAGTTTAGAGAACTCCAACAAAGAGATAAAAATGGAGATGGAGATTATAAGAGGGAACCAGTCTAAAATGGAGAACACATTATCTGAGATGAGAAGTATAGTAAATGAAATTTTAAAAAGGAATAAACAAAGTGAATAAAGAAGAGGATCAAATACCCTATCTAGAGGACAGGAAAACCAATCAAGACACTCAATCAGAATGGTAAAAAAAAAGAAGCCAAGACTATAAAGATGATTTAAGGAAGATATGGGTCACTATTAAGGCTCCAAATATTTGTCTGATCAGCGTACCTGAAGAAAATCAAGATGTTGAACAGCTGTTTGAAGCAATAATGATGGCAAACTTTCCTAACCTGGTGAAGGAAATGGACATAAAACCCCAAGAAGCTCAAAGGATTTCAAATATCAGAGATACAAAGAGGCCTACACCAAGACACATCATAATTAAAATGCCAAAGGTTAAATACAAAAAAAAAAAAATTAAAGCAGCAAGAGAAAAATAAATAATTACACATAAGAGACTGGCAGCTGATTTCTCAAGAGAGACTATGCAAGACAGAGGGTTTGGCAAAAAATATGCAACAGAATGAAAACCCAGGATATACAACTAAGAATAATTTATCCAGCAAAGCTATCATTTAGACTTGAAGAACAGATAAAGAGCTTCCCAGACAAAAATAAACTAAAGTAATTTATCATCACCAAACTAGAATTACAGGAAATATTGGAGGAACTTCTTTAAGAAGAAAAAACATATATCAAAAACAGGAATAAAGAATGGTAACAACTACATTTCTATTAATAAGTATCTTAAATGGAAAAGAAATAAGTGCTCCAATTAAGAGATAGAGTGACTAAAAGGATAAGAAAACAAGAACCCTACATATGAAAAGGAAGAGAATGGAAAAAGATATTGCTGTAATGAACCTAAAAGGTATTTACGTCAGACAGAGGAAGATAAACACTATGATTTCACTTATATGCAGAATTTAAGGAATAAAAAGAACAAACTAATCAAAAACAGACTCACAAATATAGTGGACAATGTGATGAAGGACAGAGGGGAGGGGGGGTTGATGGGCTGGGACCATGGAGTGAAGGGTTAAAGAAGTACAAATTAGTAGCTGATGGATGGTCACAGGGATGGAAAGCAAAGCATAAGGAACTCAAGTAGCATTAATACATTGGCTAGGTGGAAGGTCAGGGGAGGGAGGGAGCAACTGGGGGGATCATTTTACTAACTATATAGATGTCTAACCAATGTACTGTATACTATAACTAATTAATTTTTAAAAAGATATAATAAATTTATGTGTATTAGTATGTAAATAATTGGTTAGCTTCACTTGAAGTGTAAACTCTCTCTGCCTACAAGTTATTCACTTGCAAATATACATATAACAATCCTCAAATAGCTATGTATTTTAAGAGAGAATAATGAAAAAACTGGGAGAATGACATTCCGGCAATAGGCAAAGTTGAGTAGGGAGAAAAGTACCCCTTACACCTTTGCAGATGTAGAGTTAGTGAAGACTTATTGATTGTTACTGCTAAAATGAAATCATGCAAGAATGTTCTAAACTATCTAAGAATATAATCAGCCTGTCTCTTTAAACTTGTAAAATTCCAACTGCTTTATCTTTGTGCATAATATGGAGACAATTATTTCAAAGAGGTAAGAAAAAATAATATTAATACCATGCAACATGAATGTGGTTTGAAGGAACCCCACTCAAAAACATGTCTCTCTCTCTTTACCAAATTATTTAGTATCACTCTATTATAAATTGTACCCTTCAGGTCACAGGACTGTTTCTACTTAAATTCAAACTTTTTTGAAAAGTGAAACACAATAAGCCCAATCAGTGATTAGCAATTAGAGTGATAGGGGTTCAGTTCTTTTCCAGTATAACTAGCTAATATCAATTTCCTCAAAAAGAAAATCTGCAAAGGAGATGGTAATGAGAGGTTTAATACAAGTGACGTCCTCAATTTACTTTTACAATTCTGGTTGTTTAAAAAAAGACATTGGGGAAGAAGTGGCACAAAGACAAGGAATTCTAACAGAGAACAACTGGAACTGTTTGCTGACACTATAATCGTGTCTGAGCATATAATAAATTAAGGCAGGATAACTGGCCCAAAGATTGTTTCCACACAAAACGGTAAGTTGTTAATACATATGTGGACTGGTTACCATGAAAGCCATGAACTTACATGTCAGGAGCTCAGGGTTCAAGTGTTGGCTCTGCTTTCATAGCTATGAATCTTGAGCAAACCATGTGACTTCTCTGGAGCTCAATTTCTTCATCTAACAGACTCTTTCCATTAGGTAAGCTGTATTGTTTAAGTGAATTCTATTTTTTTATAATCTATAGAACAATGAACCATAGAACAATTGAATTTAATTTATAGATTTTAATTTTATCCTAAAAGCAAGGGGATCTTCTTGACAAGAGTAATGACACATGGCACCTAAGCTGGTTTGAAATATATAAAGGCTAAAAAGAACCAGGGAATCCATTAAGAAAGCTAGTGTAATCACCCAAGGATGAAATAATAAAGTTTCAGTTTTAATAGAGAGTTAGAACATGAGGAATCAGGGTCGTAGGCAGGGAACAGTAGCAATGAAAAAAAAAACTGAGAGGGCTTTATAAGAGTGATTAGAAATAGTAGTTATAGAATCAAAAATTTAGCACCCTAAGCAATCATGGTATAAATCTTGTATTTCAACCTTTCATTATGTAGATAATAATAGTAAAGTTCAGAAAGTCTAAATAATTTTTCTGGGTAGCAGGACAACAATTTTGGGTAGATTTTCTGCTTTTCACTTTATAATTCTTCTACATCTCAACAACAAATTTCAATTCTACACTAGTAGGAATAGAGAACCACTTTTAAATGAAAGAAGGTTATACAAGGACATTGTTAATGAGTTTACATAACACAGGCCTATTTTGATATAAAATAATATTTAAATGGAAATTGCCCACAAGCAAATAGAAATGAGAGATTAAAATTTAGAAGAGAGATTAGCAATAAGAATACATAATTGAGCTTAATTTAAATAGGCTTTGAATTCCAACCCTCAAAATATTCTCACTGGCATTTTAGAAAAATATAAACTTGATCATGACAATGTAAGAGGAGGGCGAAATACAATTGGCTGGAATGTTCCTGCCATGCTTAAAACTATTCAGTGTCTTCCAATTACACACAAGATAAAGTTCAATTTTGTTAAAATGATTTAAGAGGCTATCCATTATCTAGCCCCTTCCTAACATTTTAAGCTGATCTCTTACCACTCTCTCATACCAACTCTTGGTAGATAAAAAAAAAAAAAAAAATTACTGGAGGTGCTGATTGAGTTTTGACTGATAGTGGAGTGAGCTGAAAAAAGGGGTCAGGTATGGAATGAAGATGAGAAGAAGTGATTCCATACCTAAGAAGAAATAAAGGCAAAATCATAGCACATGAGAGAGGAACTTCTAGAGACTCAATATAACTACTAAGTAAAAGTGATGGCTGGATAGGCAGAGTAAGATTATGAACAGCTTGTTATACCATCATTTTCAAATGATCATCTCTATATCTCCCAAAGAACAATAAACCCACTGAAATCGTCATACAGTTCTTTGGCCTGTGTTACAAACCTAACATTTTCCTGCCTATAAAATATATCTTACTAAATATTAACTGTCAATTTTGAGGAGAAAAACAGATTATTTGGAGGTTCCACAATTTCCGATCCTTTCAGCAATTTAAAGAATCATGTATTCAAAATAGCATGATTTTGATGATTTGATAATACATTCTGTTTTGGATTTAGCATGGACACCACATCTTTACCAATTATGTTTTCTATTTTCTAGATTTTATATTCTGTTTCTAAGAGACCATGTTACATTGATTTCTACCATATTTTTATGGTATTTTTATATCAGTTTGGCTCAAGGTAATAATACAACACTATTTGTAGAGATATTTATATGTTTTATCACTTACTAAGCTATGAACTTCTTGAAGTCTTTCTCTGTCTTTTTCATTTTTTTACAATCGAATAATTGCACAGTACCTGGAATACAGTAGGAATTCAATAAATGTGTGTTAAATAAGAGAATTTAAGAAACTATGTGATGTTATTCTGGGATAAATGGTAGACACAATAAGTGGTACATGAGAGAACCAAAAGATCATTAAATTAAAAATTAAATTATTAATGATATATGTTGTATTCTGTGAAATCACCAGACCCATTGAAAAACAACACTATATCAGAGGCATCCATTGGATTAACATTTAGCCAATAAAAATTAATGAAGAAATTTAGGAATATTGTGCAAGTATTGGAACAGATGTTAGTTATTATAAATTACAGTGGAAACTAAGTGAAAAAATTAGGTAATAAACAAAGTGTGAAACCACTAAGAGGAATAGGGCTACTCAGCCTATGAAAAAGGTTGTATTTTGGGAGAATTTATACAAAAATAGTTTTTCAATAATGTGTTAAACAAGAAGAAACAACCTAAAATTCATTAATTTCACATACTGTCAATCCAACTGAAAGAAAAAAATCAAATAACAATCAGAAAATATTATAGGTTATTTTTAAAATATCTTCTTGGAAGTTTCTGACCTGCAATATTTGTTCCCATGAGTCTGCAGAAAATACCACTGAGCTTCCTTGTCCACTCAGCTATAGCTCTAGGAACAAGAAAGCAGCTGGAGAGAATAGGGAGTGCCAAGACCTGGGCTCACTGTTCTGGGTTTTACTTTTCACAAATATATTGACTCGCCAAAATGTCACTAACTTTGAATGTTACCTAATGTTTTCCTACAGACTTACACTTAATATTCTGTTCAACATTTCTAGTTGTTCTCAGCAGGAATCCTAGTCCCAAACATCTAGTCTGCTATTGCTAAAAGAGGTACAGCACTATTAGCAGCACTAAGAGAAAACTAATTCTTTGCAGGCAGAAACTTCCCCAAGAGTTTGTCCAAAATTAGAATTCACATTCACAGCCATTGTCAGAAGTAGTAATTCTACTTAGATCTCCCACAATCTCTAAATGTATTTCTGTTTTTGGCAAAAAAAAAAAAAAAAAAAAATTTCAAATCCAAACTCCTTCAAATTCCAGTAAACAAAACCAGCCTGGAGAAAATGTTTTTTCTTTAAGGCCCTTTCTTACAGCTCAGGGTTCTATTCTCATGCCTTTTATTTTATCTTTATATCCTCAGATACATTTGTTCTATGTCTTGAGTTTTCAAAACATTTTAATGCCCACATTTTTCCCCCCATAAATACCATGTTCTGAAAATTTTTAAAAATTTCTTTCCTTTCATTCTTCCTTCCTTCCTTCCTTCCTTTCTTCCTTCCTTCCTTCCTTCCTTCCTTTTTTCCCCTTACTTCCTTCTTTCCTTTCTTTCTTTCTTTCTTCCTTACTTCCTTCCTCTCTCCCTCCCTCCCTCTCTTCCTTCTTTCCTTCCCTTCTTTCAAAACCCTTGTTTTATTATATAGTATTTGGAAATTTTATTTGTGTGCTTATTTTTATGAATGACTGTTGTACACATTTTAGGGTGACTGGCATTCTTGACACCTGGGTAATAAATACTAGTAGCAATCCTCAATCATTCTTTAATAGATATTAGTAAACTATTTATTCTTTCAACTTAAAATGTAGACATGATTTAAGAATATATAGTATTGAGGAGTTGAACATGAGAATTAGATATATTAAATTAAATATTTTTAATGCATAGCTTTTTAACTGGGATTATAGATTTACTTAAGTTTTTCAAAATGATGTTTCTAATCTCAATAAAATAAAAGGGAGAAATAAAAACCTCAAAGGTCTTTTTCAGAGTATTCCAGTTATACACTACTATTCTAAGCACTTGTGCAACAGTTTTTAGACAATCTCATGTATAAAATGGTCTTTCTAAATAGAAAGAAACGGTGACACACCATTGCTAAGGTTAACTTCTTGAAACATGAATGACTAGTGGCGTATGTTAGCAAAATATGCTGGACTTGTAAATATTATTCTTGCCTTTCTTCACATTTTCATTTGTAAATGTATATGATTTTCTTGGTAGAGTACACCAAAGAGTGTTCATTGGTCACTTTCTCATCTGTTTAGAAATACATTTACTTCCCAGGAATTTAGTTGAGGTCAGATAAGGTACTAAATTGGTTTAGTTTAGACATCAAAATAAATAAATAAATTTAGAAAATAAGCACATCCATTTAGCTTGATGTCCAATTTGTTATACATCATGGTTATATGAACAGAAAAGTAATAATTTAAAGACTTCAATATGTACCACTAGCCAAAATGGATAGAAGACTCAGCAGAAAAAGGTTTGCTATGTCAGCAATATTGTGTTTCCTCTCTCTGTACTGAAAACAGCTCAGTACTAGTGGACATAAAGTAAAAAATGGCCTTAAAAAATGTATTCCAACTTCAAGAATAGTTAAAGATTTAAAATATAGCCATATGGTAAATATAAAATAAATTGTTTTATTGTAATCAATAAAGAAACATTAACATAAAAGAATTAGTTACTGTTGGCAATGTAAAAAGGTAATTGAAAGAAAGAAAGGATACTTTTTAGTGGCAATCATAAAGGGAGTTGCTCATCTAGGTGAATAAAATTGAAATTTGCCAATCCAAGTTTATAAATTAATAACAAAATTCAAACTAAATTTATCACAAACTTTACTATCTTTTTAAGGTAGAGCTTGCTAAACAACAATTGATATTTTTGCAGGGCACAGAGACATTATAAATATTCACTATTGCACATTAAAGCTCTTAGATGATATTGAAATAGGAGGGACTGTTTTTCCTCTCATTGCTATATTATTTTGAAATTGGGCAATTATTTTCAATTTTGACCAAGTCTTCCTTGACGATCTTTACTTCAAACAGTAGATAATGTTTACCATTAGCAAAGTTACTCTACTTCCCATTCCCTTACGGAATCTGTTGCTCTAATGTTTCATAGACTAAAACTAGATTGCAAATTAGTTACACATGTGTAACTAATTAGATCACAATGGTCTGAAGTTAATCTACTATGAATAAAAGAAATAAGTGTGTACACTTTATAACATTTACTTCGGATGTTTATAGACATTAATTGAGTTTCTGATTTTTAGACAGTATAATTAATCATATGAAAGACAATTAGAAAAGTGAGGAATATTTTTCTTTTAGTGATAGTAGAATAGGTAATTCAGAGCAATATTTTAACTGACTACAACTAGAAATACTGACCACAATTTAAATGTATATTAGGTGTATATGTGGGGTGTATATGTGTGTGTGAGGGTGTGTGTGTGTGTGTGTGTGTGTGTGTGTGTGTGTGTGTGTGTAGCACAAAGCACCAGAAAGCTACCAAAACTGAGAGAAATTTCCCAATCTGGTACCAGGGGAGAATGGATGCAAACAAGGAATTTGATTCCAGCACTTGTGTCTGCTCTTCCTGTAGGAAAGTGTCAGTTCCAGAGATGAAAACCAGGAGGTAGAGGAGTACCTTTGATAGCCCAGGGAAGCTAAATATATAAATATTAGTATCCAGGGCACTCCAAGCAAGGGTATGGCAACACCTCTTTTGCTTATGATCCCACAGAAGAACAGCACCAAAAAATAAGTGTGAATAGAAAAGAAGAAAGGCGCTTTCAAAGACTGAAGCTCAGCTTCATATACCTCACCTACTCAAATTAAACAAAAATAGACTTGGATTTCTAGTGCCCCCAGGTGCTTAGTAGAAGCAAAGGTTAATCATATTTGGAGAAAAATATCATTCTGGATATCAAATATATCTGTAAATGATTTTCCTACTGTCATCTCCAGCTTGCAATTAATGATAGAAAGACTGACTTATTTGGAGATTTAAAAATAAAATGTAAAATTTTTATTTTAAAAACCTACAACAAAAATTATAATGAAACATTTTTAAATGCTCTAGAGATTAGATTTATTAGTCATGACCTTTAAATTATCAAATATCTGTCCCTACTCTGATAACAATGGGGGATTTATTTTCAGAGAACTGGAAATTTAACAAAAATTTTTAAATTTCACAACTAAAAAGTTCAGTAAATGAAAATAGAAATGCAGAGAATGAGTTAAGCAATAGATTCAATACAGTTGAAGAAATAGTGAAATAAAAGATAATATCTAAAATAAAATATACAGACAAAAATAGATTTAAAATGTAGTACAAAATGGATAAGAATGCAGCAAGAAAGTCTTATTTATTTTTATTTGTACCTGAATTCTAGAAGAAAAGAGAGAATGAAGTAAAAATAATATAATAATATGTAAAGGTAATATAAGGATAGGATATTCTCGCTAATAATTTTCAAAACTGATGAAAAATAGCAAGCTATACACATAAGAGGCTCAAAAAATCTTAACTAACACATAAATCTACACCTAAGCTCAAAAGTATAAGTTGCTAAAAATTAAAAACAAATAGAAATTCTAAAAATCAGCAGGAAAGAAAAAAACTTTCCAAACAGCATAAACCAAGTAGGCATCTGACGTCAACACTGAAATAGAAGCCAAAATATAAAATATCTTCCAAGCACTGAGAGAAAAAAAATTTCAAACTAGAATTCTAAATCTAGAAAACCTTATCCTTACAAAGTGAAGAAAATTGAACTATGGGGGAAAAAATTGAAAAAGAATATCATCAGAATTGTATTAAAAGAAATACTACAGATTTCTTTTTAGGCAAAAAAAAAAAATCAAATAAATGGCTGGGCATGAAAGAAGAGCCAGGAAACTGGTAAATTGTACTAAATATAGATTAAAAAAACAAAAATCATTTGAGTTTAAAATATAGTAAGAAATTTAATTTGTGATCTACAGCTATAGAATATATATTCTATGTACACATGAAATTATTCTGATATTAAAAGATAAGCTGAGTATAAAGCCAGTCCCATCAAAACCAAAATGACTGAGATTATGCAGAGTTCATTCTGTGACTACAATGTAATTTAAGTAGAAATAAAAAAAAACTATAGAATTATTCTAGGTTTTGAAGTTAAAAAATATTCTTCTTAATAATCCATAGTTTTATTGAAAAAATAAAAATGAAAATTAGAACATATTTGTATGTAAATGATAATGAAAATTCTACAACTAAAAAAAATGTTCAATTCAGGTAAAAATGTGCTGAGGGAAAATTTATAGCCATAAGTGTATGGCTATAATCAATAATTTACATTACATTTTTAACTGTTGCTTCACATGAAACTGAGAGTCAGAACATAATTTTCAAAAGTTAAAAGTGTAACTCCAATACAAATATAGAATAAATACATGTTAAAGATTTTTTTAAATCACTAATGAGAATACCAGTAATCTGATAAAGCTAGCCCTGAGAGCATTTAAGGAACTAAATATTATAGGTAATTTTAAAAATGAATATTAGAAATAAAATTGCTACAGTAAATACAAAATTATTTGATGTCCTTCAAATCAATATCTTTAAAGTTATCTTATCAGACAGAAACTACAAGTTAACTACATTGTGTTGTTCCACTGTGTTGATAGGATGACTCAATGGCTGGACTCCTTTAGCAATATCCTTACTCATATTTGCTGTTTGATGCTTGCTGTTAGCAGAGACCTCAGCTGGGCTGAAAACTTTAACTTCTACTTTTGGCCTTTACATACTACTTCTCTGTGGGCTTATACACAGCAATGGCAGCTGGGTTCAAAGAGTGAAAATTACAAAGGAGCAAAGGAGAAGAGTGTTTCATTTACTCGAGTTAAAGCCATGTTTTGAAGCTAATAAACATAGGTGTTTAATTGATTTAGTGTCACCAAGCATCAATTTCAATCACTTCCACTGTACTCTATTGGTAAAAGTAGTCACAGACCCTTCCCGGGATCAATGAAATGGGTCATAGACTTTATTACAAAATGAGAGAAATGTCAAGGTCACATGGTAAGAAGAACATTTGAGATATCAGATATTGTTGTAGGTAACATGTTATAGGTATGGAGATATGAAGAATAAGAAATCAGGCAATCCATTCTAATGCCATGAGTCCTGATGTCTATATATCCTTTCAAGGATGAGGAATGCTGCTAATTCTTTCAATTCTCCCATTAAAATATTACACAACTTAATAAAATTGATGATTAACTTAACTCAAGCTAGTAAAATTTTTCAGTGTTAGCACTGGGTTTAGTGTTTGGCCAAAAGTTAACATATACCTTAGAGATTGTTGGTTCTTCTTCATATCCCAAGTGTTCTGAATTTGAACGGTCCTCAAGAGTAAACTAGGTAGAGGTAAAAGAAATCCAGGGAAAAGGAGCAGCTTCTATTAGAATCTTGTGGTAAGATAGAGAGGAGAGCAGGGAAGAGTCAAGGAAAGAAGGTTATGCCTAGGGCAGCTGAACCCTGAAAGTTACTCAAGTTACTCAGGAGTCAAGGAATATAGCTTAAGTTAATGATATAGGTTTTTATCCTAAAGGCAATGGAAAGCCACTAGAATATGGGCACAGAGTGGGTGACACAGTTTGAGAATGGCAGGGATAACAGATCAGAATGAGAGGAAACAGTGGGCCTAAATAAGGGGTGTTTGTTGTGCTTTAGGTGAGAAATTATAGCAACATGGATGAAAATAGTTGCTGGGAGGTTGAGGGAGGTAGACAGACTTAAAGCTACTTCAGATAAATTGATTATTCTGGGCTTAAGAGGTCGGAGGAAGTTTCTATATAGGCATGGAAGTTAAGATGAATCTTGAGGAACAGAAAAATCAAGTGTATGAAGAGAGTAAGAAAATCTCAAGTAAGAAGTGTAGCTTATGAAAACAAATGCACATTGGAATGTGCCAAGGGCATGCTCTGGAGCTAATAAAGAGAAGTGTTTGATTGTGTTCATATGACTTAAAAGGCCTTGAACATTAACTTAAATAAACTACGACAGGCTATGAATATTAGCCTAAAAACATTCCAATGCAAATTTGGTTAAAAGTATTCAAAGATCACATATATTTTTATAATATCATAGCAATTAAGATGTGAGTTCTGGAATTAAATAGAATAAACTTTAATTCTCAGCTCTATTATTTACCAAATTTCAACCTCAGAGAGATAACATAATATATTTAATCTTTTTTAATCTTTAAAAATAAAGACATAATATTTACCACATAGGATTAATGGTAAGATTAAATAAGTTAATGCATACTTGATGTAGCATCTGACATGTATTATATACTCTTAAATATTAATTATTACTATTACTACTATGAACACACTGTGGTTGCTTATTATCAGAAACCATTTACTTTGGGAGTTCATTAAAGGTAGAAATAATAGCTCATTTAGTACCATCAGATAACTTTTGTAGGAGGTGAAATTGGAATGGGCACAATGTAATGAGCACAGTGGTTACACTGCTACTTAGTAGGCATCAAACCTACTGCAGGCCATAGTAGATCTGCACTTTCTGACTCTATCCCACTGCCCCTTCCATGTGAGCCGTACTAATACAACTTTATTTCTTGCCATCTTCCATCCCTCCCCCAGGTTTTCTCAGCATACCATATGGACACAGTAAGTCTCATGATCACTAATTCTATTTCACAAATACTAACTAAATATCAGTGCCCCTGGCACCATGGGAAAATAAGAATTAAAGCCTTTATTTCTGTCCTCTAAGGAACCATGATTACATTTATTCATGTGAAAAAAAGAAAACACTGAAACCAATAAAATACAGACACAGGGACTAACATTCAGTGGAATACCATGAAGAGAAATGCAATGATGTGAAAACATCAGGTAAAATAAAAATTTTTTTATACCTGAATCTTTGGATGCATATAGAAAAACAGAAGAAAATTACTTTAAAAAGGGAAGGCAGCAGTCACATAAGATATTTTCTACTCTCAACAGGCCATTAGGTCTCATTGCAGAAGCAAGGTGAGATAGGACTGAAACTGACTCATACTATTGCCTTCAACAACACATAATATCAAGATCATGGACAAAGTTAAACTGTAAAAGAATTTTTTCTTTGCTCAACTTAGGATATGTTTGGAGACTTGAATTTGCTGCTGCTGCTTTTGGCAGTCATCTTCCCTATGGAAGAAAACTGAGACCTAAGAGTCCACAAATGACTTTCTAGCTCATAGCTTAATAATTTCAAAAGCTGTGATGTTTGTCAATATTCTAAAAATATATGCATTAAAACAGTAATAGTCTTGGTGTGTTGTTAATTTTTTTTTGTTTTGTTTAGTTTTTTTCTAAGTTTTTCTTAGAGCTTTCTAAGCAATGCAACACAGACACAATCCCTTTTCCACAAAGATGGCTGCCTCTAGCGCCTTGCACAGAAAAATGCAATTAAATGAAAATCTAATTTTCAAGTACATCTCACAGTTTATTTAAAGTGGAAAATAACTCACATTATGAGCTTTCAGACTCCAGGCAGAGCACATTAATGCTGCTTTCCTTTAATAATCCATTTCTGAAACTTGATTTTTATTTTATTTTTTTATAGAAAGGCTTAAGGACAGGAAGAAGCCTGTATTACTAATATGACCAGGTTTAGCTCCTCTTTAGAAAACGTGACAAGACCAGCAGATCCAAAATACAATCCTAAAGAAGGCTAATCTCCCCTCACATTCTGTTCATAGCTTTCAACCTGATAGGATAGGATCTGATTTAAACTCTGCCACTTTAAATCAGCTTTCAATCTTACATCTAACTCTTCTCCTGGGTTTTAGTGCCATATTGCAATGTTAAAGTGTAAAACTCTGCATCTGCTGAGGCATTTGGCTGGAAAAGCAAGCATGTCAATGGCCGTCCCTTGCTGCCATCACACATATGGAATTTCTGTGTTCAGCTCTGCCATCTGGTCGTTAGGCCTGGATTCACTCTTCATTGAATAAGGACCATCTACCATATCAGCTCCTCTTACAATATGCTATCCTTTTCATGGTGTTATTTTGCAGTTCTTCTCTGATGACATTTTCTATTCCCCATAACCTTTTTATTTTTTCCCCAACAAATGTTCTACAAAAAGCAACCTTTAACTCCATTGAAAAAAATGTACTTACTATGTAATGCAACAAGAACAATAAAAATTTCAAGTAGTTGCAGACACAATGCTAGAAATTCCACAATTATAATTACTGCAGATTATACCTTGAAAGTGCACAAGATAGCCTATAAACATAAAGCAACCTTAACCAAAAAGAACCACGTAACATTATGAAGAGAATGTGGATTAACTGTCCCTGTTATTTCATTTCCTTTATTATTGACAGTTATTATCATAAGATTTAATGATATTTTCTTTATTTTCACAAGAGTGTGGCCCCAGGATGGTAAACAACTCCTTCTATGATATGCATTCTGTTACGACTGAACTATTCCCACCTTATGGAGAGACTAGTTTATTTCCACTTTGAAAAATTTATCTTGGGAGGAAAGAGAAAGTCCTAGCCTGAAAATAAACATTAACTTAACTCAAAAGTTTAAAGAAAACTCTCAGCAACTAATCAACATGATTCATTGGATGATCACAGATAAAACTTTATTAACTTGATAGTAAATAAGAAAACGAATTTTAAACCTATAGCCAGATTTTGTGAAAATGATGGCTTAGATCTAGCTTAAAGGAGAATTGTGTACAAGTCAGGCTTAAATTATATATTTTGAAATCTTTCTAAACTCCTTTCTTAACTCCACCCCAACCCTCAGTGACCAACCTCCCTACATGTCCTGTTAAGTTTAATTAACACAGGTTTCATTCTGTTGGAGATTTGCTAGGATACCTGTTTAAACTTTACTGCACATACAAATCTCCTAGGGTCATTACTGAAATACAGATTGTGGGATGGAACTCAGGAGTCTGCATTTCTAATAATCTCTTAGGTGATACCAGTGTTGCTGGTCTGAAAAGGATGCTTATCTCAATGTCTGTTGTTCCTTCCCCTCCAATCTCTCTTCTACCTGGGAGAAAAAAGTTTCATAAAAGAAAATTTTGAGCCATGTTAATTTAACTTAATAAGCATCTTTTACATGTCCAATATGATGCATTAGCTGTTTTCCATCATTTAAATCTCACAAAAATCCAGTACAATGGTTATTATTTTTCCATTTTATAGATGAAAAAAATCAGAGAGATATTGGCAAAGTCAGGATTCAGCCAATTTCTCCCTGACTCGAAACACTATGTGCTCCAATTGCCTTCGCTGAATCACAATACGATATT
The DNA here is from genome assembly GCA_004027375.1 of Macroglossus sobrinus. Classification (NCBI taxonomy): domain Eukaryota; kingdom Metazoa; phylum Chordata; class Mammalia; order Chiroptera; family Pteropodidae; genus Macroglossus; species Macroglossus sobrinus. Next base: position 153,935 of record PVKZ01003144.1, read on the forward strand.
ACATCTTTCATATGCCATTCAACTCAGGACACTTCCCATTTGGACCTCTGAAACCTTTGTTCATATTATTTTCCTCTTTTAATTTTTGCATGTCTGAAACCTAGTATAATACCTACTATAGTCAAGGCATATTTGTAAAAATAAAATAGATGAGCCCCAACAAGGCAAGATTTACACATAAGGAGCAAAAGAGGTAGAGCATAATTGTTAAAAGCAAATGTTCTGGAGTCAGACTAAGTTTGAATGTTTGCTTTTCCACTTATTGGTTGTGTGAATTGGGCCAAAGTAATTCCTTGCTCAATTTCCTCATGTGTGTATGTGTGAAAATATCATAAATTTCAGGGAGTTATTATAATAATTATATTTAAATGAAAAGTTCTTAGCACCACGTTAGCACATATTATAGATTCAATAAGGGATATTTTTATTATCTCTTATTGATAGCTTTATTATTGACTTGTTATGGAATACGCTGTTTGGCATAGAAGGAGCCAGAGCACTAATTCTCAAACTTGCTATGCATTGTAATCATCTAGGAGTTGTTGGGGTTTTTTGTTTGTTTGTTTTGTTTTTTTCTCCTGGGGAGTTTTTAAATCTGATGTTGGATCCTGCTTCTACAGTTTCTGATTTAATCAGTATAGGTAGTAGCCTGAACTGGGTATCAGTAGGTTTAAAAATTCTCCAGGTGATTATAATATTTTAAAATTATAATGCTCATGTGGCATTCCAGATTAATTAAATTAGAATTTCTATGGGTGAGACCCAGGCATTATTATTTGTTAAAGCTCCCTTGAGGATTGCCATGTGGAGCCAAGTATGAGAACCATAGCCCCAGATTAAATCCTCCAATGGTTTTAAACCCTGGCTGCACGTGTTAAAATCACTTTAGAAAACAGAAATATACTGATGGTGAGGCCTTGTCCAATGCAATTTATGTCTAGCCTCTAGG